>JADFUC010001690.1:0-30036 GCA_019722365.1 Lithospermum erythrorhizon | reverse complement strand
GTTGTGTATGAGTATGTGAGAATAGTATACTTGTCATTGTTGTATGATTAGCTGTGATTCAATCAAGTGGAAATGGGCGATATGATTATGGATTGTGATTGCATGAGTTGAAGATTTGTTGAGGTAAGTAATAGCTTGAACTCTCAACTTACGCTTCTTGTGTTCTATGGCCCATGGCATTTCAGAAAGAGGTGGCCTTGCCTGCATCTTCGTATTTCCTCGCGGGCATTGCCGACAATTTTGGTTGATTTTTGATCATGGTGACCTTTCGCCTGCGGTGCTTTGATATTGATTGGGAAAGAGTAGCTAGTTCCTGGAGGTGCTCGCTGGAGTTATAATGCGACTTTGAGGTGACTTAAGGATTAGGATATGACCCTATAGTCGATGATTAAAGAAGCGACTCTCCTTCGCAGATACGTGATACTCATTGGCCTTATACTTCGGTATAAAGAGCGGTAAGGATTAACTATGATCACTTTGTTGCGTGTATCAAGCTGTGTTGGCCTTATACTTAGTGTGTATAAGGATGTTTGGCCTTATACTCGCATAACAACGGTATGATTATCTATGATCACTTTGCCGGTGCATCGTCGGGCGTGGCCTTATACTACGGTATATGCGGTTTGGCCTTATACTCGGTATAAGAGCCGGTACGACTCTCTAAGATCACTTTGTCAGGTGCATTGAGTCGGTGTGGCCTTATACTACTAAGATAGTATGTTGGGCCTTATACTTCAGATAAGAGCGGTGTTTATTAGCTTATCGTCCATTCCCGCAGTAGACGGATCGAGCATATACGCAAGATTGGCGCCGCAGATAGTTGTGGGATACGAGAGATGATGGTCGGCGACTGTAGCTATACGTTGTTGAGTCTCCGTAATTTTATTCCGGGTGATAACAGTGCCTTATCGAGACTTCAGATTATATCTCGACATGTTGTTTAAATTTTCTATGGTGTTGTATGATCTCTGCTTTATGACTTATTTATTGGTTATGGATATTGCGCCGATTATACTAGATGTTGCCTTGACGTAAAATTATGTCGAATTAGGTTCGGTTGATTATCGATAATATTATCTCGATTTTCTGTGGATCCTAGATCGTATTAATCGTTATACATCCTTTAAGGTTAAAAGTTAAGTTGGTTAATGGTTGAGATAACTTTTGAATGAGGGCATTAGGTATAAAAATTATAAACCGATGTTCATGCTAATCTATAGATGATGTTGATGATATTTTATATATAGTGGAAAGTTGGATTCAAATGTGTTATATATAAGTTATGATCTAACCACGACGTTGATACCATTGAGGTAAATAAGTTCCGTAGACTAAATGAAGAATTTGGTGAGATAATTTCGTTAAGTTATCTTGATTTAAGATATACATTGCTCAGTTGTATTAAGATAATGAAACGATTTGGAGGTTCTTATGATAAATATCTGTATGTCATAGGAGTGTGTATGACTATAATTGGGAGTAGCACTTTCAGGTGAACTAAAGATAATTGGTTGAGTTGTGAAATGTTGAGTTGTGGTATGCTTGAGTTGTATATTATATCGGAATTAGCTATACTCGTAAAGATAACAAATAGAGAGATATCTCTTTGTGATTAAGGTGCATCATAGTAAGTTGTTGACGTAAGGGTTTATCGGTGTTAGTTGGAAAGCCATTAAGGAAAGATTTATTCAGGCGAGTAGCATATAAAATATAACTCTTGAGGTTTATAATCTTTAAACAGGTAGCAGACTTGAACATCCTTTTGTTTGTATGATTTATAGGGTTAACTGTGATATTTGTATTCACCGCCTCAGCTAACTCCCTATTTTCTCTATGGGCTACGCTTTTATGCCTGTACTGTCATGTGACGACTCCCGAGGATGTATCGTCGAGTAGTCGCTAGACCCCACATGGTGGCGATGGTGGTCATGACCTCAATACCATACTTTACCTCTTTACTTTTTGTTGTACGTGAATAATTATTGTTGTCTTAAGTTATAAAACAACAAGTTGTTGATGTTGTATTTATATTATTATTTTCATTGTTGTAGTGTTGGCTTAGTTCAATTCACTGGACGAGTTGTATTATTTTTATTATCACGCAAATGAAGTGATTTTTATCGTTATCCATCAAGCAGACTTCATTATCTGCGCTGATGACGTCCTAACTCGTGTAATGACTGCATGGCCATACAACAACATACAACAAAACACCATATACAAAATATCTACAACAACTAGTCTCGAAATCTCAAAAATACAACAATACAGATAACCCATCATAACCAAAAACAACAAGACCGTATGTCTACTACCACCCGTCAGCTTCACCTAGGCTCTAAGGAAATCCATCACTCGAACAGCTCTCGAAAAATGCTAAAGACCACCAACCTCGCACAAATGGAAATGCCGCCTATAGTGAATAGGTGTAAGCTACGGCGATACAATACTATTCAAGGCCATAAATAAAGAGTATATCATTAGTGAGTTCGTTATCATGCTTGCATCATAAGGTTATATCAATACCGTCATTACTATGGTCATTAGTTCATAGGCCCAATCTAACTAACATGCACATTCTAATAAAAGACAACCAATACTGAAGATCATGCTATCTCAAGTAAACAGTGACAACAATACCCAATCAAATCCACAACTATACTCTATCAACCAACAATGTAAAACCTCACCTACCTCAACAACTAGACTATCCAATCCTCAACTCTACTAAAGAATACTATCAACCTTATAGCTAAACAACTCAATCAACTCAATGCAAATCTGGATCTCCTACAACTAATGTGCATATAATTAACCTCAACATGCAGGGAGAAACTTATGCCCATCGATACAAGCCATGAAGATCACACTTGAAACTAGCACGAGGCAAACACAAAGACAATTCCATACCGAAGTATAAGTGGCAATATCGATATCAAATGACACTGCAACGCAGATACGAGGCAACACAACAATTGCATCGTAGTACAAGGCAATCACCACACACTCGCAACTATAGTACAAGGCAACCACAACACAATCGCATCGTAGCAAGGCGTAATCACCACACACTGCATCAGAAAGGGCCAGTGCAACCACAACACACTCGTACCGTAGTACAAGGCAACCACAACACACTCGTACCGTAGTACAAGGCAACCACTAACTAACCATACATACTCAACAATCAACACATTGATACATACATAAACATGCTCACAACATCAACAAATGCAACACATTCACGAAGAAGTAAATTAATCTACACCCGTGAGATAAATACTCACCTTGGCTAGCAATAAATAGCGCCCCGCCTAATTAGTCCAAGTGCCTTTCCCACGCTCCACGCCTAACCAAAACACCCGAGAAGTACAATTACCACTACTACCATATTAATAACTCTATTTAGTTACTATCCAACTTAACAACCATTTTAATTACCAATCATTAACTTAAGGTGAAAAGATTACTACGCGAACATAAACTAATTATTAAATCGACAAATTTCAACCATCACAAACCCCAACCCAACCGCCTCCACCTCCTTCAAACACAAACACTTTTAAACAACTTCTATTCAACCCAATAACAACTTTCCAAACTAATATTTCCATTATTAACAATCTTAATTCCAAAATCACAAATACTATTTACTTTACCCAACTTATATTAACATAATCTCTACCAACCACACAAAAGTCATACACTTATACTCCAAACAACCATATTAAAATCCAATAAATATACTTTTACGACTTAAAAGTGATTTGGAAAAAGTCAACTAACTCATTCAACACATTTCAACCCCAAAATCGATTAGCAAATCACTTCCACAATATTCAAGCTTAGATGATACATTCTACCATTCTAAAGTCCCAAATTCAAAGTCAACTCAAGTCAACAAAAGTCAAATCCATAAATATAGTCAACTATACCAAAAATAGTTAGATTCAAGATAAAAATCATACATTCGATAATCAAGCAGATGAGGACAAGATTATGAGTGAATTACCACAAGATTCCACCAAGAAAAAATGAAAAAAATCAAGGTCAGGGGAGATTAGGGGTGTTCGCCCTAGAGGAGCAGAATGGCTTCAGCGACGGTGACGACGATGACAGCGATGAGTTGTCAGATATTTGGCGATAGTTTAAGTCTGCTTTTGGTTTAAGGCTTTAAACTCGCTCCCGCCTTTAACAACACAACTCGAACCCGACCTAATTTCTACCCGAATAATATTAAAATAATACTTTATACGGGAGCTGTGGTTATTTCACCATGCTCTCGAAAGCCACGTAGAAGGTAAATCGCTGGACGTTGCCTCACCATCAACAGACCGATAGTTTTTCATAAATCAACTCATACGAGTGCCGGCCCTGTATGAAATGGCACTACGCATGCCGACGCCACAACAAATTACCAACTATTTACTACTGAAATGCATGCCTCCCCACATTAATGCATCTAATAAAGATTTGTAAATGTAATGTGGTGACAAAATAGTCATTTCATAGTTTTTTAACATTTGAAGGGACGAAATAAAATTTAGCCATTCTTTTTGTTCCTAAAACCAGCATATTGATGTCAGCAGTTCATTCTGTGTCCAAGCAGCCCTAGCATTCCCGCCCACCTAAAACCAAACAACCCCTGAACCCATCATACCCCAACCAACACCGCCGAACTAAACTCCATTCCTCTTCAAGGTTTCGTTTTATTATAGATAACTGTTTCATTTCGCATATACATATGTATATTTAATTAGTTTTTGATTTTTGTGTTTTGGGAAGTTTAATTTCGATTTTAGAACTATAATTGCTAATTAGCTTTGGTTTCTTAACAAAAACAAGTCATAAAAATCCCAAAAAATTGCTATGCTAGATTTAGGTGCTAGTATCAATCTTATCTTATGCCTTACTCTGTTTATCAAAAATTGGGATTTGGAGACCTGACTTTATAATTAGCTGATAATTCACTTAAGCATCTCAAAGGTATATTAGAGAATGTCCTAGTTTAAATTGATAAATTTATTGTTCCGGTCGACTTTGTTGTGCTTGAGACAGAAAAGTTGCAGGTTAGTAAGTATAAAACTCCAATTTTATTGGGGAGACCTTTTATGGCATCAACTAATACTATTATTAATGTACATAATGGGAAGATTTCCATGAGCATGCTAGATCAAACAATTAATATTTCTGTGTTTAATATTTGTTTATATACTGAGGTTATTAACATTGTTTTTTGTTGACGAAATGAACAATTTATGCCTTTTGAAGTTGATAAGCCGCTTTGTAATAAAATGCATCAAGCTCATACCTACCGTCAGACTGATTCTCGACAAAAGATAAGAAGTCGCAAAAGCAAATTGAGCTTAAGGAGCTTGTGAAGAAAGTAATTTCGATGCCGCAGAGAAACAAGTTTTAACGCCGAGCTAACATCCGATTAACTCTATGATAAAAGGAGAAACCTAAAATGTCGAGTGTCCGTGAAAGTCATGTAGCTTTTGTGTACCTGATTGGTGTAATTACTGCCTTGCTCGTGACGTTAAATACGGCGCGCCGCGGGAGACAACCCACTAATTTTATTGGTGTCATTTAATTTTGTGATCGTTTTAGTAATCTAGTAGTTATATTAAATTTTCGGTGATGAAAGTGCCCAAATTTAGCCCCCTGAGGGCTGATTTGGGGCCTATTTTCGAGCTTTGCCCAAATTTAGCCCCTGCAGTTGTTAATTTAGGCCTTTATTAATTAGAAAATTTCAAAAAAAAAACAAAAACATAAAAAGACTCGAACCGGCGTGTCCCCCCCCCTTCTTTTTCCCCCATTTTTTCTTTCTTCCACTATACCGGCTCGACCGAAGCTGGCCGGACCCGCCACCCCTTTCTTCTTCCCTTCTATTTTCTCTCTTTTCCTTTTTTCTCACTGCCAGTTCCGCCCTTATCCGGCGCAGTATCCGCACCATAAAGCCCTGCCGCCTCCTCCTCTGCCGCCCCGCCTCCATCTCGGCCCGCTTCATCCGCCCTCCCCTGCCGCTTCCTCCGCGCAACTGCACCAAATTGCTCGATTTTGGCCAATGCTTAGTTGAAGCGCTGGGGAGTTGGATTCTAAATTTTTATATGGCTCTAATTTGTGCTTCGAATACGAATGGAATAAATTGTTCTTTGGTCTTGTTTGTTTATGTATACTTTCGCTGACAAGGTAAATATGACGCTATGGGCGAGACATTTTCATAGACGATATGTTATAGGCTTTGATTCAAGATATTTCGAAAGGTATCGCTTGCATGATTAACGCCGTTAGAGGATTTCGCCATGACAGCGAATTAATCTATATACACCGGTGGAGCCAGAGCTTTCAATTTTGAATTCTTTCAACGCATGATGCCAGATTTCTGATACAATTCTTCGTAACTTGTTTTGAATGCCTATTTCATCTTGAATGACGCATGCATAAGAATGATTTTCAGGCAATTTAGAAATTATTCCACTCTTCCTTTCATAAAAGCCAACCTTGTGTTAATCCTCCCAAGTCTGGCTGAAGCCTTATGTTGACCTCTTGTTGTTTAAACTAATATCAATGAGCCTAAAGCCTTCATTTTATGAATTATCCAACTTTTGAACCTATTTGAGGATCAATATCCCTTTTTAGATTCATCATGTGCATTATTGAATAAGTGTTCTCTGGCCAAGTACGCAGTTAGAGTTAAGCTGGGGAGTTTATATCAATGAGAAATGCTCCTGTGACCTTAATAAAAAAAAAAGTAAAAAGCAAAGAAAGAAAAAAAATTGAAAAAGACACAAAATGCTTGTTTTTTTTGTGTTGCTTCAGCCAGTGGTCTGGGTGAGTTGGCAGAAAAAGTGTCGTATGTCGGGTTTGGAGGAGAAAGTAAGCCAAACCGCGAGGCTCTATGTCATAGAAATGGATTATGAAATTATGTCTCTGCATTTGGTAATTTATTTATATTTCATAATTCTTCATGTTTAGTCCGTATCCAAATATTTCCCGTACGCTTAACACTTGCCTGCTACAATCCCGCCAGCACTTCTTGACTCTGTGGTCGCATGTACGATGAATTTAATTGTTGGGTGTATAACCAAGCCTATGGTAGAATGTAAGCCTAACGAGAATGAGAAACACAAATTTCATAAATACAATCGCTGGAAATACAAGGAAGAATGGTAGATATCATGCCTGTGGAATTGTTTGAATCATGGATTATGAAGATCATGTTAGTCAAGTTTTGACAAGATTTGTGCTTAACTTAAGGTCCGAGTCTCGAAACTCTTGTTAAGAATGGCTAAATAGAATTGCTTTTGGTAGATTGTGATATACTACATTTGTAAATTTGAGTAAGCAAAGATGTGAATTCCTTGATTTCCAGTAATCAAAGTTCTCCGGTCTATCAAATTTGTCTTATGTTTGGTAACTAGTAGCACGACAAGTGTTCGATTAAATGCCTCAGTTACTTTATCCCCATAATTCTTTCGCTTCACAGTAGCAACATATTATAACCACTAGGTGGAGTTTGGATTTGGGATAATTGTTTTCTTTGCGTGGTTTGTTCAGGATTGATTATGGCTTCAAGTAAGGCCCGGACAAGCAGTTTCTCTCGCAACCTTTCATCAGCATCTACCCCTCAAATTCCAGGGCTGAAGCATGGTCCGAATGGTGCAATGTTCCTTTCTTCAGGCATAGAAGATCTTGATAGTAAGTCTTAAACCATGTTTCATTTGTTGATGTTTTTCTCTTGTTAAAAAAGTTAATCATTATGCATAAGTTTGTGTGTGTTGATGATTTTTGTGGGCTCCTACGGCGCTAATACAATTTATGCTAATTATTAACACACAATAGAAAGACATATTATGTACTGAATTATAAACATTTGAGTATATATATACATACTCCGAAATACTTAGTTTTAGGAAGTAAATGTGTTTAAGCTGCATATATATACTCAAATCATACATATTTGAGTATATATACTCTAATTCCAGCATGTTAGCACAAAGGTTAGCTTATAGTCAAAAAGCAAGGTGAGATCTTTTGCCGATTTTTGTTGTATTGCACTAGTGTCAGTTGGTGAAGTCATTGCATATTTTGTATGCAGAGATTTTAGGAGGCAGTTTTACTTTAGGAAAGCTTAGTTATGGTGATGGAAGATCCTGAGGCACCACATCATATGCTTTTGTTAAGGAATTTTATGTCACAAGGACTTATTCATACCCAACCACTTCTTTATGCCAGTCCGGCAAAGGACCCCAAAGGTTTTCTTGGTACTTTGCCTAATCCATTGACCTCAAAAGATGATAAATCCCATGTTCGGGAAACAGAGCAGGTCCAGCTAGTTTTGTATGGCTTTGGAAGAATAGAATGTACATGAATTCCCATAGACCAACTAAATAATAGGTATGGCTTTGCATTACAGGAGAAGGCATTGAGGATTGCTTGGCAGTACAAGAAGTATTTTGGTGAACAGAACTTAAACAGTCAGAGAGGTAAACTCTTTTGCCTATCATGATTTATTTCTTGCTGATTAGTTATTTACCGACTAATTTACCATCCAATTTGTTATGTTCTAGCCCAAAATGTATGCATTCAAAGTATTGCTTTTTTTCTTTGATAAAATACTTGGATATATATTTTGTTGATAGATTAAGAAACGTAAACATTTATTTAAATGGGTATTCCATTTTTCATGCTTTCATGTGATAGTTTACAACTAACTATAATGTCTCGATTAGTGATCTTAATGTTTTGTATACTTCTCTCTGACGCAGCGCATTTTCAAGACTTATCACTTACGTTGCTAATTCTCATTCGATCACCGTGCTTTAACCATGGGTGTTTTCGATCACCGACGTTACTTGTAGAGGTCAATGTTGGTCACCCCGAATATTTTAGGCCTTAAATCGAGTTTTACCGGATTTTATTGGGGGTATTTTTGTCATTTCATGAATAAAAAATAAAATAAAAAAATAAATCAATACGCTTCTCTTATCATATCTTCCCCAAATCAACCTACCCCACAACAACCTCCCCCACTCGACAACACTCTTCCTCACCGCCATCTTCTACTTCTAAATATATATAGCTTTACATATAATTTGTGGAAGCAGACAGGTTGAATGTTGTGAAAGCAGCCACCTTTGTTGTTTGATGAAAGATGAGACAGTGGTAATATTAATTGCTTGATTAATTATGTTGTTGAACAAAATTAATTATAGTATGCCAACTCTGCACTCTGATTAGCTTCAAGAGAACATTGAGCCACAGTCATGACCTACATTTGTTGTGAGAGTGATCTTTGTAATGGAGAGGGAAGGTAATAGTCCTGTCAAGTTTGCTAAAATTGGGTTTGCAAATATCACAGAGACGTGGTTCGATTCTGCCTACTTGGATGTTATAATGATGGTGGTGGGACTGTGATGGAAGGGTAGAGGTTAATAATGTTGGTGGTGGCTGGGGAAGATGATAGGGAAGGGAGGGAGGGGGTGTTGACTTATTTTTTATTATGAAATGACAAAAATACCCCCGTGAAAATCCGGTAAAACTCGATTGAAGGCCTAAAATATTCGGGGTGACCAACTTTGACCTCTACAAGCAACTTCGGTGATTGAAAACACCCACAGTTAAAGCACGGTGATCGAATGGGGATTTCAGAAATTTTGTTGATCTCCTCGGTGCCATTCGCCCTTTCTAAGTATATTAACTAGTCATCTTGTCATAGCATCATAAATAATGGGCAATGTATCCTTACAACTTAGTAAGTACACACAAATCCTCTCTGACTATAAGCTCTTATTAATTAGGACAAGAATTCAATTTCTTGCACTGATAAACACTTCATTTATGATTTGCAGATGGAAAAGCTGAGTATTGCAATGATTTTGACTTGCGGAAGCCCTTAGAGAGACACATTCTCATTGGTCAGAGCATCGATTGCGTTAGCTTTCAAGAATGTTCCAACGTTGCTACTCTTTATGATCGTTGTTCTACCTTCTTGGCCCCAAATCACAGGTTTTCTTGTTTTCGCTCTTCATAAAATCAGAAGTTGCTTATTAGATGATCGATTTTCAGATTTTTCAAGAATAACTATTATTCATCAAGTTAACTGTAACTAGAGTTATTTACTGGAAGACTATGCAAAACAGTTTCAAATAGCTGATAGGTTCAATGTGTTGAGTAGTTCATCTTTTATTTTCTTGATTGGACTTTCGCTCACCCTTTTCCAACTCGCAGACTTAGCACTTGAAACATTTTTATATTCAAGGTTAAACCAGGAAGGTTGTTAATGTGCATATGATCCGTGGTTTTCTTAAATTAATTTATCTTGAACTTATAACTCAATAAACCCACTGCAATTGGAAGGCTCTCTACAGGCGAGAAAGGCCTAGAGAAGCTAGATGGGAACAGGTTATATTATCTTATAAATATGTTCTTCCCAAGAGTTATGGCACCCCTGAAATAGTATTTAAGCCATTAGTGCTGCATTTACGATAACTCGATAAGTCATGGGAAACTGAAGCATTATCGGTGAACAATGTATATAGATTTCCTTCAGTTTCTGGTATCAATACATGATAATGATACACAAGTACGAAGGTTGTTTTCTCTTTCCAAAGTAGGTCACCATATATCTATTTTTCTATTGCATATATTGTGTTTCTTGCTCATATTTCCAAATATACTAGCTATGTTGACCCTTGACAATTTTTTTTTTTTACTATTGATATGTTTTTTTTATCAGATCTGATGGTGGAATCACATGTGGTGGTCGTATAGCAATTCAGTCATTATGCACACCTCAATGTGACTTTTCAAATAAGGCCTGTTACATCAATAAGTTCTTTATGGTTTATTTCAAAGTCAGACATTTGTTTCCCCAAAGATTCCTGTATAGTCTTACTAAGAAAAGGACAACCCAACTTATAGGCTTTCTGGATTTTCATGAAATCAGTTTCTCTTTTGAACAGCACATTAATTTCTACAGGATTGGGAGATGTTGTCCTTCATCAGATCTCTGAAATCAATACTTCGGTCTTCAAACGCTGTTGCTATCTTAACTTTTCCTCCTTCCCTACTTTCACCATACTTCTTAAAGAGATGGCAGCATTTGGCTGACACATTGATATCTGTCAAAACAATTCCAGATGTTACATTGTTTTATAATTTACTTCTCCCTTTTGACATCTACGCTCATTATATTCTAACTAATGCTTTTAGATGAGGACAAGGAACTTTCAAAGCTTACTGGTTATCAGGACATGATTGGTCTACTGAACGTTCATAAAGTGGCAAGAATCAACACACAGGTATGCCCTCTAAAATGTGGGATTATTACAAATTACTTACATATATTTTGTGTGTTCTATGTTCCAGATCGTGTCATTGTAATTTTGTCTCAGTTGAGTGTCATGAAAATGTAGTATGCTTCTAATCTGGATTCAAGCGTTCAACATTAATTTTACAGCATGCCATATCTGAAAGACCTTTTCCCTTTGAAGAGCTATCGACTACTCTGTCATGAAGAAATTTTATTCCCTCTTAGTATAACCTCATTTTGAAGTAGCTCATGTATGTTTTTCACAGGTGCCTGCAATTCTTGATGCAACAATCTATTCTATGAAACTCTACAAGCGTCGGTCATTAATTTTAGAATGTCTAAATCAAGCTCCTGTTGATGGTTCAAGTGGAACTTCATATATGCTTCTTCAGGCAGTTGTTCTGGTCTACCAAATCAGCGGGCCTTGACTTCTGAAAGTTCTGGGTACTGCGTTCTCTACTCTCACTCAAATACCTATAGAAAAAATCAAGGTGTCCTACCCTACAAATGGGAAATTGTATATCTGACTTCTGATGAGGGTGATATGTAACATTTCGTGCTTGCCTGGGAAATGAGTAATCGCTGGAACAAGATTTTATCCCAACCTTCACGAAGAGAAAATGAAGATACCTTGTTACTCGGCTGGAAACTGATTAATTGCTGAAAAGAGCTTTTAACAGAAGGAACCCGTCCCTACCAAGTGATCTAAAAAGTGAGAGACATTTAATTATTGTAGTTTAGGGTTTTGTGGAGTTTCATTTCGGTGGGTTTTTGTCTGATTGTAGATAGGTGACGTGGTTCTTGCGGACGGTCTGTGATTGTAGTTGAGGTGGAACAACATAACAATAACACTTTGCTTCCACAAATGGTAAAACATTTATTGTTTGTTACCTTTTTCTACGGTGATTGGATTAGTTTTGTGAGAAGTTTTGCAGTTGAAGTTGCTTCCCTACCTAGGACAACATTATGGAACATCGATATCACCTAAAAGCATAGAAACAAACATATAGGGAGTACTCCTATCACTAACCTCTTACAGGATTATTATTCGAATCATATTATATCATATACGTAGTAGTATTTCAACATTGTTAACTATATCGTCTATGGTAAAAAAGTAACCACTTCTATAAAATTGCATCACAACCCTTCAACTGAAGTTAATTAACTTAGCAAAAATCATTAACTATAAATATATAGAATGTATAGGTAGTAAGCAAAATAACTCTAATGGACTTCATTATTTCCAGCTGGAGGAGCTTCCAAACGGATATAGTCATACATGATTCCTCTCCAAGGGCTTTGACCTCTAGACTGCCTGAGAAATACAGTGTTGCTTCCATTTGAAAGTTGAGAGGGCATTATGTTCACACTATACAACCAATATAGACCATGAATCCCATGTCTAGCAATCGTGTTATCTTTTCCTATAAGCCCTGTTGTAAAATGAGGAGTATTTGCATCCTTGTCGTTGATTCGAACCTTAAACAGGATTCATGAAGGAAGAAATTATCGAAAGTGTCTCACAATTGTTATCTTCTTTTAGCAGTATTATATGGATATTATTCAATCACATTTTGAAAATTGAAAAAAACAAATACCTGCAGTTCAGCTGCATTGGCTGAAGCCAAAGCCAATTGTAGAGTGTAATTTCCATTCGAGTCTAGACTATCAAGATTGAATACAATTTTCCATGTGGTCGGTACATATGTGTTGTTGTCCATATTCCTGCAAAGTTGGCGTTAAAATCAGTAGACCGAGAGGGTGAATTTATCGTTGTTTTCCTGACAGACCTAATCTAAGGTTATATGTGAACATACCGATTAACATGAGCAAAAAACCAATCTATAGGGTAATTGTTGTGGCCAACAGTGTAAACCAAGTCTTGATCTGGGTATAATTCTGAATACCTTTGCCATAATCCATATTGTCTATACCTAGAGAGGTGAATAAGGCGGAGCCATGTTCAGATTGAATAGAAAAAATGATTTTGTGAAAGGATTTCATTTGATGAGTAGGAAAAACAATCCAATGAGTAGGAAAACATACTTTTCTGGAACATTGCATATAACTGTTCATAAGAGTTGGGTTAGGAGGGGGGATATAGAACTGCCGCAGTGCGGTCAGGTGTACCGATTTCCCATAATGTTGGACCACTTCTAGGTGGAGAATATAAGAGTTCTCAATATGATTCTGCATCCTGTTTAACACCGCAGTGAACAACATTTTGGTACTCATTTGATAGTTTGGGACAAAATAGCTATTTTTCATCGTCTACTTTTAGCTTTTTATTCAGTCTTCAACTGAATCTAGTCATATTTCGCTTGCTATATAACATCTTATAAAAAATATATCAATGGAAAGAGTTTGAAATGTAATTTTCATCGATATAGTTTTCATAAGATTATACAATACAAACAAAATATCTTATAATAAAGTTGAAGAGATGTAACAAAGCTCAAAAAATGACAATCTGCGATGGTAGGGAGAAAGCAATAAATTGAGGATTTCAGATTGATCGAAGACCTGAAATATGTTGATGTCAACAGTATATTTGTAGTCACCAATAAATCCAGGAACCCAGGCATACAAACTGTACGTCCCCGGTCTTATGTTTGGTATGCAGAAGTGGCCTATTGAATTCGCTCGAGTCCAAAACTGGTAACCCTGTTTCTCAATAAACATGGGAATATAAATATATAAACTTTAGGAGACGGGGTCTTGCATTAAGAAAGGGTTACGACTCAAAATCAGAAGGGGCGACATTGGAGCTGAGAAAGCATGTCTGAGCAGAGTCCAACATCGAAAAAGTTATAAGCCTATACTAGCTGAAAACCTGAAATTACCTTGTTTTCAGTTTGCCATGATCCAGCCAGTCCTGGTGGTGCCAAGCCAACAAATGCAGAGTCTGCATAGATCAACCTTCCACTAATGTACCTGAAACAATAACAGAACTAGGATTTATGTTTTGAAGGTGAAGTATATATGAGAAGAAAATTATAGGGGATTAATAATGTTGTGGGGACGAGATGAAAAACCAATGGAACTTTAAAGGTAATAATTGAAAGTTGTCAAGGTTCTTGAGGATCCCAGCAATTTCTGTGCTCATTAAATATGTTCGACACTTCAATATGACTTCTCAAGAATTGAATCCATGTAATTTTACCTATCCTGGACTAATAGTTGGCCGCTAACCATTCCACGTTGATTAGCTAGAAGATGGTCGCCAGAATGAGGGAATTCATATGGCCACTTACTTGATTCTATGATCATCTGTTATAATAACACCATGATAAGATAAGTACACGATTTTTACTTTGAAGTTTATGTTTTACAAGTCAAAAGTATAAACTAGGGCGTTATTCTTACTTGTTTCTTTGCATTTTTCCAGAGTAATTTAGGATTATCATTTGGCGAAACTGCATTTACAAACATGAAAACAGGTCCTAAAACTTTCTTCCAAGGCTCTCCATTTGCAAATTTGATCCCTAATGACTCCCCTGCATAATGGGTGCTAAAGAACATCTGGAGATAGAAGGAAAAACATACAAAATGGTTTTCTTAGCATGAGTCAACAACATCAATCAACAAAAAAATTAAAAAATTAAGAAGGGAAGTAATTGTTACACTCGATAAATGCACTCCACTTTAGGTGGTAAATTAGAATAGCTCCCAAGAAAGAGAGACAACCAGACAACTTCCCATGGATATGATGCCACCAAAGAGCCGGTAGTAAATTAATGTTATTTACCACATAATGTGGAGTGTGGTTATCAACACTGTAAAAATCACCATTCTTCAAGGAATATGATACTCACAGAAAGTGTTGTAGGACCTGTATGGGAAGTAAGGTCTTGCTTGATAGGACCTGCAGTTTTGAACTCATTACTTGGTGTAATCATCCAAAACCCTGTTGTAGGTTGATTTTGGCTAATCCATCCATGAACTCGGTTATCTTTGTTGTCGCTGCTGTATTGATACTTGTCATCCACCTACATATAATTAACATATTAACATGGTTGACTACAACAAGAAATCGCAGCTAGAACAAGTTTAATTGTTATATATGTAATACAAGGTTGTAGCTAATAATGGAAGTGAATTGATGAACTTGCCTCTCCTTTAAGTAGGGTGTTGGATGGATTTGTTAGCAGAACAGCTTCTGGATAGTCAAGAGCCTTTCCCGTTTCACGGTCTTCAGCAGTGGGCATTATCCTTTGCTTTCCATCAGAGATCGCCATATATCGAAACCTTAAAGAACATTATAATATTTCAACTTATTTAATCTCATCATACATTTCAGTCTGCATTACAAATGCTTAAGAGGAGTCATAAACTTAATAACTTATTACAATTTCTGTTGAAGCTTGAACACGATCCGGCCCTGGTAAAGAGTAGCCGCAGGCCACCCCTTCAAGCGTTCGAAAATAGCATAGGAGTAGAAGCCACTGCAACCGCGCAACACTATGTACCTATTCATTTGAAGTTCTATCAGAATCACAATTGAGGATAATCTCCATATTGGAAACTATAGCCTTCAAATTATAGATAATTGTAGATTTTACATTGCACCTTTTATCTATGTTTAGGGGAAGGCCAGTGTCATCACTACTGGAATTATCCCATTTTCTGGAAAATGAAAGTTCTACTTGACTTTCATTTTGTACTATCACCTCAAAACGAGTCCTGCCCAACCTGCCACTTTAAAGGTGTTAGTGAGTATATGTCCCAACGACAGACATAGTCAGAATATTTATATGTGGGGAACTGGGGGTGCAAACATGATTTATCACTAAAATAGGGGAAACATTCATATTTTAGGGGTGTAAAATAAATAAAAAACATTTAATAGAAAACCATCATACAATATAGTAATATACAGATTTAATGTTTCTTAAATCGCGTAACATGTATTACAGGTTCGTATCTGCGAAAAAAACTCGCTTTCGAATGTTCAATCATATTAACCTTTATGTTATGTGTCTTGGGACATTATATTATATAATGTAAAAATTAAAATGAGGAAAAAAAGATATTTACTTGTCAATTTTCTCGGACTGATCTGGTCTGGTCCAAACAACATCCCAGTATCTAAAAATGTTAGAAAGTGATAAGTCATTATATATATAATCTTAGAACATAACGACACTTAAGTAAAATTTATTGTGTTTGGTGAAGAAGCTAAGAACACACATAAGGACATACCCTCTGTTGTTTTCTTTATTCTCATTTTCCAGTAAATTATGTATCCCATTGTATTCTATTCCTGTCACCATACCCCCACTAATTGAGAAACTGACATTGAGTATGCCATTATCCACCATAATCTAGCACCAAAACAAAGATAAAATCATAATCATATAAGGATTATTAGTTTTCCTGTACAACTTATTTGTTGACCAAACTATCGGATTAAGATGATGAGATTGGAACTTCAAATGCTTTTTGTTAAACAATGATTTTAGCTTCAACTAAACAGTTATAAAATTTATCTTAGTAATCGTTTAATGCATTATTATAGTATCATTTAATAAACTTGAAGTTTAATTACCTTTAAATATTCTAGTACTTTCTCTATTTTTATTTAAACGAATAATGTTGATTTTAAAAAAATGTGGAGTTGAAGTAAATTTGCGCTTTTATTATTTGTTTAAGGCTTTTTGGTATTTGAGCTATCGCTTAATTTTAAATGTAGTCTAACGAGCTTTTTATCTTGTGCAGTACTCGCTGTACTTTCAACAGGCAGTACCCTAAACCTTTTTTATTGTCTAGGCACCCCTGACCCCCTAGATCTAATTTTCACTACAGTATATAGTGAAATAAATATATTACCCCTAAAATAAATATTGAATTGACTATGTTATAATAAAATGACTATTTTGTCCACAACACTAAAGTATAGGGACTAAGATAATCCCTTCTTCTTCTTCTGCCTTTTCCTTCCCTTACCCCTTTATTCGCCCCTGACCTCCCTATTTTAATTCGCGCGCGAGTCCCCCGCGCTGCCCTCCCTTTCTTCGTCGGCGACACGGATAAGCAATTCCGGCAACAATCTGCAACCTCGCTTTGAATCCGGCGGCCTCTTTAAGCGCAACCTCTTGGCCCCAGCGATCTACAACCGCTTCAAAAACTCGGCGGCGTCGTCACGGCGGCGACTCGGTCCTTAACCGGCAACGAGAACCTCAAAACTGCCGTCGACTTCCCCGCCGAGTCAAATCAGGCGACAAACCCGCGGCAATCCGCTACTCCGTTCGGCGGAAGCGAAGCAACCTGTCGGATCCGAAACGCGTCTTCAAATCCGAGGAAGGCGCTTCGCTTCTCAGTCCGACAAGAAATGAACATCGGTTGCCTATTTTTGTTTGATCTCAAATTTTGGTGGTGCGGGTGGGGGGAAGAAGAAGAGGCAGTGTGTGGGGGGATAAGTGTTAGAGAAAGTGAGGTTATCTTAGTCTCAGTGTTAAGGAGACAAATAGATTTAGCGATGCATGGTCGTTCAATGTGTATTTTAGGGAGTGGCTCTGGTCATTTAAATATGTTGTGGTGAAAGTGGGTCTAGAGGTCGGGGGAGTATAGACAATAAAAAAAGTTGAGTGCTACCACGCTAAAAATGCAAGAGGTGCTGAGACAAATAAAAAGTTTGGGGCAAATATAAATAGAGAGTGATTGTTTAGGAGAGTCTCGGCCAAAAAGCCTTTGTTTAAAGTTAAATAAGAGTACTATAGAAAACATCTGAGTTAATAGACTGAAAATTCATAATAGTAGAAGAGTATGTAAGGATAAATGTACAAAATGATGTTAAAATCAACATTTTTTTAGAAAGAATGCCATTCAAATAAAATTGAGAAAATAATATATAATCAAAGTTAATATGAAAATGTAAAATAAAGGATAAAGCACATTAGGGGGCTTGAGAATTGACATGAATGCTCAAGTGGGAGGGACCTGAACTCTATAAATATTAACATTCTGATAATACTTTCTCCGTCTCAATTTATTTGATCGTTTAGAACAAAAATAATTTATTAAGAAAATCATTAATTGTACAATTTTCAAGAAGAGAGAAAAAATATCAACTAATAGGAAAAAGAATATTAGGAGACAATATAAATTTCAATACAAAAAGTTGCATTGGTAAATTAAACGATCAATTACAATGAAAAGAGAAATTTTTCCTAAATGATCACTTAAATTGAGACGGATGGACTAATAGTTTGAACTCGGACAAGGTTTCGTCGTTTATTCTACAATTCAAGTTCATTAATGTTTTTTACTTTTTTATAGACAAATTCATAGTAAGGTCATTAAAAAAAGTAAACCATAGCTAGTCGATGTACAACAAATAAAGATAAGAAATTACATGGTCATCATCTACAATGTGCAATTGCACTGGTGGATATGCAAGGTAGTGTTCATGGTTGTGCCTGTATATCTTTCTGCAATTGTAAATAGATTAGATGAAGCTCCAAATTCACATACTCAATTTAGACAGTAAACATTTGCAATCAAGCATCCACTATATATATCACTTTAAAAGTTTAAACCTCTATATTTGAGGCTATATAAATAAGCGTTTTGACAAGGTCAGGACATCGATGTATTAAATAAATTAAACAATGCTTCTCTAACTTATACTAATAACCTTTATTTCATCACTTCCAGAGACGTATATATGTATATATATACATTGTGAAAAATGCAACGTTAGGATAGTTATGGAAAATAGACTTATCTGTAGTATAATAGAAAGTCAAGTACCAAAGCAAATTAATAAATTGGAAAAATGGAGTGCATGATTCGTTATTGTTGTTTAAAGGACTCCCATTCAAACGTTTTGGATTTCACTATGTAATCATACATAGATATTTTCTTTGTGATGATTCGCGTCGTTGTCTTGAGTGCGGTGTTGAGTAGGCTTAGAATTTGTATGATAGCGCATAAGCCCAGGGTCGGTCAGAGTAAACCACGCACACTAGGCAAATCCCGTGTGACGGTACCGGCCAGAAAGTGTTGATAGGAATCGAATTCATAGATATTTTACGAGATTGACCAAATGAAGAGCAAAAAAGATTATCTATTATATATATATAAAGGTAAAATATAGTAAATTAAAGTATTCGACTCTATATATAATATATGGAAACATGGATTTGTCTATGAAAGACTAGAAAAGAATTGTAACGTTCTAATAATAATACCATTTATGATGAACATTAAAAAGTTTGGTGAGTTCTATTATTATATATCTCGCTTAAAAGATTAAGAACATTTAAAAAAACAAATATGAAGATGCCCATGCTGCATCCGCCAGTATCTTTGCTTGGAATGGAGTGTAAAGAAAAAGAACATTGGCCAAAAAACATACACAAGACAATAAGTTATTGGATTCTCAACTCTACCTGTAGATTGCAAAGGACAAATGAGACTTAATGTACCAAAGTCCAAAGATGTATCAAAAGAATTTTATATTCATCACGATCGTTAATCCAGATGTTAATGATGTAGGGAGAACTTCCACATTTATATTTATGCCCTGACGCGCAATTTTAGTTGCTCTTAATTCATAAGGTGTGATTTTGGACAACCTATTTCTCTCAACCTATTTAATACTCCCTCAATTCTAATTTAATTTGAAAGTTTATTCAAGAAATAGAAAATCTATTTTTTAAACAATACTACATGTTGCATACTTGTATGTCACACTATTTGATAATATTGTATGAACAATTAAATAAGATTAATTTTATGATTAAGGTTAAGTAATTTATTTGATAAATTAAATGACCTACCAAAATAATTGAAATGGAGGTAATAAAATATTGTTGTTGGATGGCAAGAAAGTCTTCATTTCCATTCTAATTTTTTATAGGTTAAAAGTTTTTCAGATATTAATTATCTGTTTTTTTTAATAACCATGATCAAGTGATCGAGAAATTGTTTAAATAGCTATATAAAAAATAAATACAGGGCTTCTTATTATTATATGCAACAATTTTTTTTCAAGTTTAATTTTCTAAAGTTGCACTATGCACCAAACATATGATGGAACTACATGTGGAATTATGTATAATGATAACACGCGAGCGTTACGTTCAATAAGAGTAGCCAACAAATTAAAAATACTTCTTATGTTTTGCAAAGAATGAGTTTAATTTGATCTGTTTTTGAAGATAATTACGTGAGAACAAATAAAGTGAAAAGAGTAAAGCAAAAGATAAGTAGTGAGAATTGAACCTAACAGGCGACCTTCGCTCATCAAATGATTCTGCAAAAAGAAATAGCATCTGAATCAGGACCCAAACAAACCCAACAAAAGATGATCCGCATTGTCTATTATTCTTCATAATTTCCTTCAATCTTCAACAAGAAATCAATGAAATTGTTCAATATATACCATTCTGCATGGAGAAAAATATATCAAGATTTCAGTATGTTGCCAATGAAAAAGTTGAAAAATGGTAAACATGAAACGTAAGCTTCATTATTGAGAGAATGTACCAGTTCCCAGTGTATATATTTGTCTGGGAGGACTTTAGTATAAATAGAGTAATGGAAGGGACACAAAGAGGTATAATTGCAAATGTAGTTTAGGAGAAGGAATTCTTAAGAAGAGTTATATTCTTGTCCCAAAATTTAGTCCAGTTTCGTATGCACTTTAAGACTCCACTACGTACTAGTAGTGGTGCCTTCGAGGGACGGTGACCTTTTCCTTTCTTTAAGATTTTGGTAACCTAAGGGTCTGACCTTCTAACTCTTTTTTCATTCTTTCGTGGTATTAGGAAGAAGTAGCCTCCAAAATTTCTAGGTTTTGGGTGAAGTTGTTGCCTTTCGTTGATTATTTTGACTCCTCATGAATGGATAATTCAAAATTAATGAAATGTACCTAATTGACACTACTACACAACAGGCCAAACGTGACGCCCGGTACGGAAACCTGATCGACGCCTATTTTTCGACGCTAACTTAAAGCCCGACACTATCCCGATACTAACAGTGTAATCATTTGGCCCGTTTGAGTTCGGGCTCCCGACTCTAAACCGACGCGCCTTTTAATTTTGATTTATTTAATACCGACGCTAAGCCGACGTCATGTCATATTTTAATTTATTTTTGATTTATTTTAAACCGACGCCAAACCGACGATTTATGATTTTGTGATGTATTTTAACCCGACGCCAAACCGACGCTTCATAATATTTTAATTTCCTTTTGATTTATTTTAAACCGACGCCAAACCGACGTTGATTTGGATATTTAATTTATTTTTTATTTATTTAATACCGATACCAAGTGACTTAAGCAAGGATAAACAAGCAAGCATCGACGCCAAACCGACGCTAACACCTGCATTTTAATGTTTTGAAGCCCGACGCCACACCGACGTTATGATGGTAAATTTTTAAAAAAAAATAATGTACTGGGCGCCGTCAGGTACTGTGTCAGAATTCATAAACAATACCCAAAAAACATCACAAACAATACCAAAAAAATATCACAAACAATACACAAAGAACATTAACAACAACATAAACATTTAACAAAAATAGTAGCACAAACAATACCTAAAAAAACATCAACAACAACATAAATATCAACAAAAATAATAACACAAATATCGAAGAATATAAAAATTACCTTTTCTTTTTTTGGATTTGATAATTTTCCTACAATAAACGGTAACAACATTATTATCAACATAAAATCGAAATGTAACAAAATTAAACAAAATAATTAGAGACATAAATGTAACAAAATAACTACCTCTTTTCAATTCCTTACAAAATCAAACAATATGCTATTGCTTAGTGTTGCAATAATTAGGAGAGATGAGCAAACAAAATAATTACTTTTCAATTATCCTATAAATTAAACAAAATAAGAAGATTAGTAGACATAAAATAAAATTAAACAAAATAGAGAGGGGGATGGAATTTTGAAAATTAAAAGAAAGAAGGTTAATAGTTTAGTGATTATGATTAGAAGTTGTTTATATAGTTGAGGGGATGGAATTAGAAAATTGTAGCGACTCGACGCTAACCCATTACCTAATAATCGACGCCACGAAAATAAAATATTTTAAATTTCGCACTTTATAATTTAGCGGAATTGGTATTTGACCGACGCTAAACCCACATCATTCTCGTAGTATTATATTCATAATCTAACCCATGTCATATTAAGACATCGGTAAAAAAATAATCTGATTTGACAACTTACACAACCTGCAATCATAACTAATACTACATTTTGCAAACACAACAAATCCAATTTGCAACGTTTTAAGAGGCTTAATACAAACTTGTCAATTATTACATGAAAAACTTGAAAAAAAAAAAAAATTGAATCCTAATTGTCTTCCAAGGCATCGCCGTCACTAGTATTGTTTAGAAATATCTTCCTCTAAGCTCTATTATCGTTATCCGGGTAGTCCCGACTGCACTCAAGCATCACTATTGTTGTAAGTCCGCATCATCTTCAATAAGAAATTCGAATATCCCTCTCCGCAATGATGTCAATGACGCTCGATGGATCATCAAGAACCGAGGTTGTTGCTCCTCTTGAAAGATATTCGTGATTTAAAGATGGCACATCAACATTTTGCATACGAGTCCAATCAACTAGGCTTCTAGCATCTGCTCATTGCAACACACCACTTCTTATGCTCTATACTACCGAGATGTAAAGAAGATAGGTATTTGTTGTGCCTGTGTGATGCTAGGATAGCGTCATCTTTAGAGGCTCGCTTGTGTTTGATTTGAACCATTACATTCCTCGGATGTATCTCGCATCCACTGCCATTGGCCAAACCTATAAGACTCAAGAGTACAATTTTATCATGTACGAAATGCATGCATACCCCAAATCTCTTCTATGACCCCATAATAATAATCAACATGGTCATCATCATCGTGAAAGGTGAACCTTTGTACAAACTCACGGCTGTAAGTGCTCATACGATCGCCCGCCTAATGTCAAAGTAAGACCCATTGACGTAATAAATTTTTGTACCATTTAATTTCGCAGCCTCGGACCACTTGCAAGTCTCCCGAGGTGCTTAGCTGCCTCCATTTTTATTCAGATATAGTTGTGAAACCATTTACCGAATTTTTTGGCTCATCAGTTATGATTTATCTGTTGTCTGGCCAAATGAAAAGCGCAATCCTTCAATCAAGTCATGGCATATCCGCCATATGTTGGTTTGTTTAGTTAACTATTATAATTATATATAAATTCATTTATTTGAACATTAAATATACACTACCGGCTGCATTCCCTGCATTTTGGGAGGTTGCACGTAATATACGATGAAGCAGCGTATTGTTCGCGAGTCATAAATGTCGACGTTTTCACTCCAAACGTGTTTCACCTCGGTAACTAAACACCGCAGCATCATGCCTTCCGGTTCATTTGGTACATCGGTAACGACCTCTCCCCGTGTCGTGACGCCCGAGGTTAGAATCGCCCCAAATCCTCGACACCGCAGTCACCAATCATGGATGACTCAACAAAACAATATACAATCGATAACAACACTTTTAAGAAAGAATCTATCGGTATTCTAACCACATAACAACAAATCAACTTACAACATAACTAGAAAATTAATATATCAATCCTACAACAAGTATCTCAAAATAACAACTATACGTACTTTACAACTACAATCCAACAAAATAAAGAGATTCTGAAGATCAACTCTGCTTTCCTAAAGCACAAACACTGAACAATCCGAGACGGAACAACACCACTCGCCAACCTAGTAATGAAATTGCCGCCCATAGCTAATAAAGGTTGGAAATCACGAGAATTCGATTCCATTTATTATGCCCGTTGCGATAATTGTGTATCAATTCATTTACCGCTTGGGTTAAATGTGATTACTCTAACTTAGTTTTCAACTTAGTAATTGTATATTACTAGTGCGGTTCTCATGATAATTTAAGGGTTATGAGTGATTACTGTATCTTACTTCATTAATCTATAATAATAGTAATTGGTCAATTATTATTATTATACAACTTACTATTATCCGAGCCTGGCGTCACAATAATCGTGAATAACTCACGCTTAAAAAAAATTTATTTTTGGGTCGGCGTGACCCGGGGACAATATAAATACCATAAAATAAATTAAACATCCATAATTCATCTAAACGAATCAAAACACCATAAAATAAAATTAAACATGCACAACAATCCATAATTCATCAAAAAATTGTTCATGCTTGTTTCACATAATTGTAATCACGCACCGAGCTTGAGACATCAGTGTTCTTAAACTATAATTAAGTTCTAAACTTAACGGATATGGATCCTAGAATGCTACGGATTCTACAAAAAAATAAACAAAATTGGCTACAAATGTGTACCTTTTGGTCGAACAAATCAAGTAGGCAGTAGAATTAAATTGCTCACAATACTAAGAAGAGTATTCTAAGATCTTCCACAACAACAAATTACCCGAACTCTTTCGTATGTTTTACTAGAACTGAAGTATGAACTAGAATAAAATACCAGTTAAAACCTTATTTTTCTTCCTAAGGGGTCGGCTATTTAAAGTAAAGTGGAAAGAGTTTCATTTCTTATAAATAAAAAAATGAGCATTAGTTTTTGTCAGGTTTAATTAAGCCACTTAAATAGAACACTTAAGAGTTTCAAGGAGACAAAATCTCCTCAAAACTCTATCATTCCACCGCCTAACTGAGGTAAAATCGAGTCTCGTGGATTACCCACTCCTTTCTCGAATGTTTCTTCGTGGTTTCATCATATATCGAAAAAGTTTATACACATTTATTATATAGTTCGTTTTCTATTTGTGTGTCACCTCTAGGACTAATTGACAAAAGTAATATATTAAATATTAATCGACTATTGTATTAATATATAGATTACGAGTGCACTTAGTAATCCATCGCAACCCCTAATGTCAAAAACGTTAGTCGTCCTAAAATACTACACCTATTCGTAATAACCCGTCACGCTTAAAAAAAAAATTAATTTTTCGATCGGGCGGTGGGACTGGGACAAGATATAAATAATTTCGATGATAATATTATTACGTGAAATTTTGAGTCAATTACATTTATAATTTAGTAGTTTTTGCTACGGAAAATTTTTATCTTGGAATCGGTTCATGAAATTTAAATACGATAAGCGGAGAAATTAACCGAAACCGAACGGGACTCGAGTTTTTAAATATCTAACCATGCTTATCTTCCACATCATCATAATCAAACACTTCATCATCTTCTTTCTCCTCATTTGCGCAGTGTTCTCCCCTAAAAACATTCTTTTTCCATTTCTCTCTTCGATTGTCGCCAAACTCAAGATCGCTTGTAGAATATCGTTTCCCATCATTCTCTTCGAGTTAAGGTACGAAGTCTGTCTTTGGAGATGTTTCAATTTATGATAGTTGACTTTAGTTGAATTTCATAATTCAATTTTATGATGAATCTAGTTAAGTTACGGGGTTCTATGACGATATAAGTGACTAATTCATGACTTGGTAATGCTTTGAGGATGTTATACGGGTTGACTTTAGGTTTTCGGCTGCCTTTTGGGTTGATATTTTTCTACACTCTTAAATGTGAGGTTGGCTATTGGGACCTTATTATAGTTATTGTGATATTAAATCGTGATTATTAATTGATTGTGCGGAGTTATGTTGAAAAAGTGTTAATTCCAAGTTGAGTTATAATTGATATTTCGAGCATGTGTTGTTAATTATGGACTCACGATTAACTAAAATGACTTATAATTTGATTTGTAATGATTAAGTAATAAGATGAATTATAAATGGGGATCGACGTAAGGTGCCCGACGGATTATAATTCGATAGTTTATCCGTCATGTTAGATCGTTGTAGAGAGAGTTCCCTAAAAGTTGGTTATGTATCTTCTAGAACGCCGGTATAAGAGTAGGTTTTGATTATACTTTCGGTGTTTGCTTAGGCGCTGATCGTGAAAAGTATGTTACCTTGATTGTGCGTTCGTGAGTTTTTGTGGTAACCAGCGTAGATGAGTACTTATCTCACGGGTGTTACTTACGTATTCATTATAAATTCAGTGAACATGTTATTGTGTTATGATTACGTGAGAATGATATACATGTAATTGTTATATGATTATATTCTGTGGCGTTGAAGATCGCTGAGGTGCAATACCAACTCCCAACTTATAGTCACTTCGTGGCCTTGTCGGCACTTATGATTTCTGTGGCCTTGTCGGCGATTGTGTTTGACTTACGATTGTGTGATGTTTTAGCTGTGTTTGGATATTGTTTGAGAGTAGAATAGTCGGGTTATCAGAAGCGACGCTAGAAATATCTGCCACTGGCGACTCGGTATCGATTCGACCTATACTGGGATGATTAGAGGTTAGGTGACTCTCCTTCCTTGCGTGATATGTTTAATTTATATTGGCCTTTATACTTAGTGCAGGTGCGGTGTGCCTTTATACTTAGTGTATGGGAGTCGCGTGTCTATATTAGTGTATAAGTTGCCTTATACTTAGTGTATAAGGCGTGTCTTATACTTTGTGTATAAGGTGGTTTTGGCCTTATACACGCGGTATAAGTGCGGGGTGATTATTGATTAGTCCATTCCTCAAGGGTAGACGGATCGAGTATATGCCAAGATTGTGAGGTCGGGTATACCGCGAGGATACGGCATGCGAGGTTCATGACTGTAGTTTTAGTCGTTGTTGAGTCTATTGATTTCTTTCTCGAATTGTGTGCTTGTCAAACCTTCTATTATATCTTTCATGTATTATGTCCAGATCTCAAATTATGTTGTATGACCTTTTTAAGTAGTCATGGATTTATGTATTTTATTCATATTTGACTATATTGTTGGATTAACTCGCTCGCATGTAAGTTCACCCCGCAGAGTTGCACTAAGCTTCTCGCGGGGTTACACCCCTTTCGCATTGGGCTTATCATTTCCAGCAAGCTGACAAAGGCAACAGCCAAGAGTCTGCTTGAGAGTTTTGTCTCGAGTGGTCAGTGAGCATCTAAAGGGCAGAGACTTCGCGCCCGATTACGTATTGTCAACCTGCTTGATTGTTGTAGTTTCCTAGCCTAGATTTAACTTAGAGGGGGTGAATAAGGTTTTAAGTTCCTATATTAACTTTTTCGAGTTTTAATCTTAAGAACGCGAATTAATACACAATGATAATGAAGATAAATGGGATAGACTAATACCCAAGCTCAGAAAGATTAGTCAACAATATTAATAATCAAATTGATTAGCAATAATAAAAAAGACTACTTGAAAGTAAAGAGCAAGTAAGAGAAACAATACGCGATTTTAACGATCTGCCCCTATCGCCTCGATCACGGCTTTCCAACCCTGGATTTGGCAAGATAATTCACATCAAGAAATGTTTGAATACACACAGTAACTTCTCTCAAGCCTATTATCAAACACCTAGCCTCCACTAAGTGACCTGCTACCCGCTTAAGGATTTCGACTCCTAATCGGCCTCGATTAGGAACCCAAGAACACACCCCAGATTTCAATATACTACTCAACCTAGAATAGCAACCCTATGCTTCCCACACAAGGATTTCACTCAATACAATAAATGCTTGAGAAATGGAAATATCACACAACTAGGAAACTCTCTACAAAAGATAATGACGTATTAAATGTAGGAGTTATGACTTTTGCCTTTTGCTTTTCAATGAATTGAATGCTCAGAAATTAGGGTTAAAAGATTTGCAAAAGTTGTTTAGGTTTTGAAAAGAGGAGGCTTATATAGTGCACAAAATTAAGGCTTGTAAAGTTGCCGCATCGTGACCTCATCGAGACCGTGGGGTCTCTCACGAGCCCACGACGGATCGCAGGCACCACAAAAGTCTGCTCAGAGTAGACCCTATCGAGAGGTCGTGGTCTCGACAGGGGATCCTATCGGCATCAGGGGTCTCGATGAGGCCTCGATCATCGACCAGAACCTCTCGAGAGGTCTCGGCTGGTTCGAAATTTTCTTTTCTAAAATAAAGATCGCCACTACCTCAAACGAATGACACATGTCATTTGTACGAGGTTAACCATGAATCGCCTATATCGGATTAGAAATTACTTTGACCATCATTTTAAACACAATTAGATTAAATCATAAAAGTCACATCACATATTTAAAACGACAATATACTAAATGTAGAGTTTCACAAACGCCTATAGACAATAAAGAACACGAGCTCCTTGAAAGGCTTTATGCTTGATAGACTCATCCATGAGCCTCCCAACATCCCGACCAACATTTTAAGCGCTTGAACGCATTAAATAACCCCCAAAACATGTTCACTTGAAAACGTGGATTAGTTCGATAGAACAATTTGTTATTCAAAATAGGTTTGAATGGAATACCATTATTCAACAAACTCCCCTTTTGATGATAATAAATTGACTTATGTTGTGGGAAGGAAATATAAGACAAAAGCAACACTTCTCAACATAAGATTCCCAAGGTTTTCTTACGAATAAAACCATAACAACCATGGATGACATAAACAATGAAGCACAATATAATAGCATGGCATAAGATAGATAATTAAACACCAAACAAGCTATTATAAGAACAAAAGCATCCATCAAGTTGCATAAGAAAACCATAAAAACCATAGTAAACTAAAGTTAAGACACAACAAACTAAAAGTACTAAAGTTTAAAACACAACACAAGCATAAGTCTACTACAATTCCCCTTTGGGATCATCACAAAGAGGTATAAACTAGGAATAAACAGCATAAAGAAAGCAACACACAATAACTTAAAAGGTCCAAGCCATCAAAGTCCTTTAGTTTCTATCTTCGACCACCGCCGTTTGTCGAAGAATGATCCCATGCCATCCGCCCATCATCATCATCAATAAGAAAAATCTTCAATCCCAATCCCCGGAGAAGAGTGGTAGGGATGGCGGGCAGATGCCGGATGTGTACTTGTACCCGCCAATTCGGTGGTATCCCCTCAACCTCGCCTCGCCATCCGAATACACTAAATACTTCGGTTGGCCTTCATCTTCTCATTACTTTCTCTAAAAGCAAGAAAGGAATTTGGCAATCTCTTTTTACATAATCTTTTAAGCTTCTTGTTCTCCTTGAGCAGAGAGTTTCGACCTTTAAGAAGCACTTACTATCTTCTAAGTATTTGTCAAGCCTCGCAATCTCTTCGCTTAGCCTTGCTTTGAAAAACCTCGCATCGGATTCGCTCGATAAGAAAAATGCATTTTTGTTGTCGCCGAATCGAGCCGTGACGCTTTTTGTTTTCGCTTATTAGAATTGCTCATTTTCTCAAAGAAAATCATACCTACGAATATTAGCGAACATCGAAAAAAACTCGCACGGATTCCGCTCTCGATAAGAAAAATGCATTTTTGTTGTCGCCGAATCGAGCCATGACGCTTTTTTTGTTTTCTCGTATTAAAAGCTTTAGAATTGCTCGATTTTCTCAAAGAAAATCATACCTACGCTTAATATTGGGAACACGTAAAAAACTCGCATCGATAAGAAAAATGCATTTTTGTTGTCGCCAATCGAGCCGCTACGTTTTTATTTTCGCGTATTAAAAGCATTAATTGCTCGATTTTTCAAAGAAAATCATATCTACGCCATTATTAGGGAACATCGAAAAAATCGCACGGATTCCGCTCGATAAGAAAAAATGCATTTTTTGTCATTGAAGTAATCGAGTAGAGTACGTGTAACTGAACGAAGCATACCGAG
>JADFUC010002398.1:0-215136 GCA_019722365.1 Lithospermum erythrorhizon | reverse complement strand
ATCAGTGCTGATTACTTCATTTTGCATGTCACATAGCCCTAATTCTGATGTAGGCTTGTTGTACACAGCGTACTCCTCGTTCCACTGACGGTAGTGTCAGCTATTTGGTGTTGTAGTCAATCTCTTCTTGACTCTTGAAGCAGGTATCGGCTCATAGCTGAACAAATGAGTAACGCTTCCTTGTCAACTTGGTCGCCGGACGTTAGCGAATTAGGGGTTTCGAGCCCTAATTTTATTTAATTTAATTTTTATTTGACAAATTAGGGGTTTGTTCCTAATTTTTATTTGACATTTAATCTTGAAAGGTGTTTCAGGGAACCTATTTTGGTTCAAATTTAGGGTTAATTAATGTAGAAACCACCCATATTTTGACTTCAATTAATTCTGAGGCTGGTGATTCAAGGGAACCACTTGTTCGATCAAGAGTTTTATTTGAATTTAGGGTTTAATCGAGAAGCTTAATCAACCACGTGGTATTTTTTGGTAAATGAGCCCTTGGTGAATTTGATTAATTCTTGTAATCAATTTAATTATTATTTTGATAAATTTTCGGTGTCTACAGATTGCCCCCTCGAACCTGGTACATATGTAGTAGGTGTCGGGTTCGACCCAGCTAATATCCATTTTCAACGCGTGTTGGTTTTTCATGGGTCTTTATTTTCAGCACGCGCTGCTCTCTTGATGGATGGCATCCGGTCTCTTGCTTGACTTGTTGAATGGCGGTTGTGGACTTACTTTCGATGTGGTTAGTACACATCTTGGTCACAGTTAACACTTCTCCTGTAGGAGTTTGGAGTTTGTGATTAACCATATTTGGGACTTACTACGAACTGCATTTTGGGGCCTCTTTGCGATCTTGGTCATAAATCCGTGTCATTTGAGGACTTTGCGAGATGAAACCTTGTTTTACAAAGGATCTTACGTGAATCACTTGATCCTGATCCACTGGTCAAATCTGGTCGGTTGAGGGACATTAGGATAATTAACTTATTTAGGATTTGTTGTGACTGATTTGTATCTACAGCGATTCTTAATTAAGTTTGAGGATTGACTTGGTGAAGACTTAATTTATTTACGATTTAATATACCCGACCGCATTGGGATCATTTAATTCTCAATTTGTTAGAGAATTAAATTACTTGAGGGTTTTGTGTTAATATGAATTTAGTACATGTTAAAACACATTAATTTCAGATCCGTAGAGGATTTAATAGGAATTTATTTGTTTGGGATAGGATTTAACATGAATTTAGTACATGTTAAGATCCCGTTTTAATTATCGATCCGTAGAGGATTTAATGAGAATTATTTTATCTGGGATTTGATATTAACATGAAGATTTGAGTATGTGTTAAGATCCCCATTTCTCGATCCATAGAGGATTTAATGAGAATTAATTTTCGAGAGTTTTGCACTCTTGCCCAACATAAATGCATTATATATGTTAGTATACGTCCCACTACCATTTTATATTAATCCGAACCCTCGTGGATTCAAGCGGAATTGATATTTGCAATTTCAACATGAATTTGAGTCATGTTAAAATATTTAAAATAAGTGTAACCTTGACCCTCGTTGTAATAACCGTTCCGTACTAATATTCTTTGTAATAGTATCTTGGTTGCTCGATGGATTATTTCGAGGAGAAATCAAAAATTTGAAGTTGAATAGTGGAAATACAACGTATCGGTCGGTTGGTAGCAGTACATTTCGGTATTTAAAATTTTAAAGTTTAAATCGAATGGTAATGATATTATTTGGGTGGTAGAAATGTTAATGTTTGGAAGTTGGTTGTCGAGATAAGTTAAAACGAGAGGTATCGATCGAATTAAAATGTTCGGGTTTTCACCGGTTGGACTATTGGGCCCAACCCACTTACTTAATCACCAAATAAGCCCAAAACCCCCAAACCCGTTTCATTAACTGCACTTTCTGCGGCGATGTCGGCAGGCGTGAGTGAGCCCCCCCTTTATGGGAGAGTTTCTCTAAATCATTCTCTTCGATTCGAGGTAGAAAATTCGAAACTTTTAATTGTATTTAAATGGAGTTTTGGTTGAGTTGACTTTTGTATTTTGATTTTTATTTCTAAATTGATTCTTGGAGTTACAATTAGTTATTCTTGGATTTGAAGAATTACGTGTTTGATGTGGAATTTCGGGCGTTTTTAGGAGCCGTTGACTTTTGGAATTTACAGGTTGACTTGGTTTTTATGAGATATTGAATATAATTATTATCTAGGCTTAGATTATAGTATAGGAATGATAATAATCGATTTTTTGGGGTAGAAAGTGTTGTGATAGTTGAGTTGATTTTGGGTTGACTTTTTCTAAAAACGTGCTCGAGAGTATAAATATATTTATAAGACCTTTATTGTGATTGTTTTGAGGTGGAAATTATGATTTATAAGTTGTTGGAGGAATATATGTTGAAATTAGTTTATTAGATTTTGAGTAGTAAACGGGCTTTGGGATTTGAGGTTGTTAGAAATGGGTTTGATTAGTTGGAAAAGTTGATATATTGGGTTGATTGAAATTGGTTGAAATGTTAGTATTTTGGTTAAGGTGTTGACCGATTATGGGATTTAGTCGGGATAGTTGAAATTCGTCATTTTAATAGTCTTTGAAACATAAGTAGCAATCTATACTTAAGTAGTTAATTTGTAACTAAAATGGGTTGAAAAGTCAGAAATTTAATTAAGATAAGGGTTAAAATTGTTGCGGTAATGGTGTAATTGGGTGTTTTTGTTTAGGCAGCGGAGCGTGGGGAAAAGGCACTTGGATCGATTAGATGGGGCGTTTCTGTGCTAACCAAGGTGAGCCTTATCTGGGGTGCTACTTCACGTACTTACTTTAAATTGTGTGAATATGTCATTGTGGTATGATTATGTGAGTGGTATACATGTAATTTTTGGATGATTATGTGTGATTCATTTTGTGTGAGCCGTATTATGATTATGCAATTGTATTTAAATGGCGTTGAAGATTGCTTGAGGTAAGTACTTACTTAAACTTCATAACTTATGTTCTTGTGTTCGTGGCCTTGTCGTCATTTACGATTACGTGGCCTTGTCGGCATCGTATTTCTATGGCCTTGTAAAGCACTTTTGGTATTTGCAGCCTTGTCGTGATTATGATTGATTTATGATTGTGAGATGTTTTAGGCTGACGTGCTTGGATATTGTTTGGGGTAGAGTAGTTGGATGATGAAGAGAGGTGTTGGTTGGGTTATCGTGACTTTAGAGGTAACTTGAGTATTAGGATATGACAACCGTATAGTTAGAGATGATTAGGGTTAGATGACTTTCCTTCCTTATGTGGCGTTGTTGGCCTTATACTTAGGTATAAATGTAGGTAGTCTATTATCACTTTGCTATGTGCATTGTCGGTGTTGGCCTTATACTTCGGTATAAGTGCAGTGTGAGATCTATTATCACTTTGCTATGTGCATTGTCGGTGTTGGCCTTGTACTTTGGTATAAGTGCAGTGTGAGATCTGTGTCATTTCTTTGTGTGTGTGCATTGGTGTTACCCTTATACTAGGTATAAGAAGCGTGTTTATCGGCGATTGGTCCATTCCTGCGGGTGAGCCAGTTGAGCATATGCGCGTAGAGTTGGTATAGTTGTGAGTATGAAATAAATGGGTTGATGACTAGAGTTATAGTGTTGTTGAGTCTACGTGATTTTATTACGGGTAATGGTGTCTTTATTGAGACTTTGTATATCTTGACATGTTTGTTTAAGTTCTATGGTGTTGTATAATCTATTTTTTAAGACTCGTTTATTGATTTATGAACATTGTCTTGATTATCTTAGATGTTGCTTTGATGAAATTATGTCGAATTAGGTTTCGGTTGATTATTGATAATATTATCAGATTTCCTTGTGGATCCTAGGTTGGTATTAATCGTTATACATCCTTTCAGGTGAAAAGTTGAGTGGTTAATGGTTGAGATAACTTTTGAATGAGGGCATTAGGTATAAAAATTATAGACCGACGTTCATGCTAATCTATAGATGATGTTGATGATATTTTATATATAGTGGAAAGTTGGATTCAAACGTGTTAGTATATAAGTTATGATCTAACCACGACGTTGATACCATTGAGGTGAATAAGTTCCGTAGACTAAATGAAGAATTTGGTGAGATAATTTCGTACTTAAGTTATCTTGATTAAGATATACGTTGCTCAGTTGTATTAAGATAATAAAACGATTTGGAGGGACAACATGATAAAACATTGGATGTCATAGGAGGTGTATGATTATAATTGGGAGTAGCGCTCCGGTGAACTAAAGATAATTGGTTGAGTTTGAAATGTTTTGTTGTGGTAATATTTGGAGTTGTATATTATATCGGAAATTAGCTATACTTCAGAAAGATAACAAATAGAAAGATATCTCTTGTGATTAAGGTGTACTGTGAGTAAGTTGTTGACGTGGTGTGGGTTTATCGGTGTTAGTTGGAAAGCCATTAAGGAAAGATTTATCTTGTGGTGAGTAGCATATAAAATATAACTCTTGAGGTATATAGTCTTTATATAGGTAAGGGACTTGAATTATCCTTGTTTGTATAATAAGGTGGGTTAACTTCTGTGATATTTGTATTCACTCGAACTACTGGTAAATCACTGTTCACTTATGGGCGGGGCGTTTTATGCCTAGGTTGTTGCGGGATGACCGAGATGCATTGGCAGAGGTAGGCTGAAGTACCAGCGAGTGGCGATGGTGGCAGAGAGATTTCAGCCGGTCGTACTTTTATATTTTTGAGTTTTGTTTATGCGTTGTATTTATATTGTGCACTAGGTTGTTGTTGAGTTGGTTAGTTCATAGATGGGCCCGAGTTGCGTGTTTTATTATCACGTTAAATGAAGTCATTTTTTTATCGTTATTTATCGTTGGTGACTGCATTTGTCGGGTTGATGGCGGTCCCGACCTCGAGGAGCCGCGCTGGTAGTCGTTACACTCATGGGGTTTAGAATTAATCATTTTAATTTTAGATTTTTAATTTTAAATTAAACTCTGTACTCACAATTTTCGGTTGATACATTTTATTTAGTTAGATAAATGTTTGGGATGTATTTTTCGTGTGAAAAATTTTCGGCCATCCCATGTATTTTCTTAATAATTTTCGAACCACTCGTGTGGTGAAGATGTTCGATTGTCTCAATTTTCCGATCACGGGCCTTACTTGTCCAACAAGAACGAAGCAACGGGCTTTTAGGGCTTGGTCAGCCTGAACTTATCTATTTAAACATGAGATGAGACAAAAAACTAAAAAATCATCATCTTTGTATTTTTTTTGTCTTCTTTTCTTGCATAACTCGATACCCTTGATGTTTTTATATGATTAAGTAATCATACTAACATCTCTTCATGTGTCTTTGCGAGATTAAAGCTGAGGATTTCCATCAAAGTTTACAACTTGTTGAAGAATTTGGAGTTTCATCAATAAAGTTAGTAATTTTTCACTTTTCTCATGCTTTAATTGTCTAATTGCGTATCTTGGTGATGTTGTATATGCTTCTTGATGATCTTAGCTTTAATTCGTAATAAAGTTCGTTGCAGGAAGTCGAGATATGAGCTCTTGAAGTTTCGACTTTTGGGTTCGGACTCGATTAAGCTGTACTTTGCCGAGTTTTGGGGGAATTGTTTCTCTATTTCGGGACTCGATTGAGGTAATTAAATTTTTTAGGTACTCGTCTCTGAGTCTAGTTTATGCACAATTATTTACGGAATTTTACGGGCCGGTTTAGGTATCCGTTTTATTCGGGAGCATTATCTGATTTACCGACATTGTTTGTTTAGCTCTCTTTTTGATTTGGCCACGCCTTGTGTACTCCTTGCATTCATGTAGCCTAGAGTTGGAACTTGCATATAGAATGGTCTTTAGGAACTCATTTGGTTTCCTTCCCTATTTTACGCTGTTGCTTGCTTTGTTTTCTGCTGTTTTTGTGAGTTGAACTTGTGACTTGAGATGTTAAGCCACGTGCTTTTAACATTCTCTTGTCGATATGCTACACACATGTTTTTGGTCATAGCTCTTGTAGGTGAGTAGTATATATATCCATATACCCCATTACCTTTGAGTGCGAGCAACCATGGGTTTTTAGTGGTATTGAGTGAGTAGAGAGCGTTCTCTTGCTAACGACCACTTACTCTTGAAATTGCTTTCCTTCGGTTTTCAGTCCTTATCTCAGCTGGCTCCTTTGCTTGAGGGACGTTAGTAAGTAAGGGAACGTTCCCTACTTGCTTTCCAACCTTCTTCTTTGGTGTTTGCTTTGACTCTCAGCCTTTTCTTGATTTGCTTTGATAATGTGAGTAACTCATGAGTTGGAGATGATCATTCTTCTCCTACTCGTTACTCTGCTATGATGTTGGTACTTCCTCATGAGAGAAAGGATAGGCGACCCTTTGGACTGCGTAGTCCTTGGGGTTCGTGCTTATCTTTCTCTGAAGTGTTGGGTGTGTCACATTGCACTTCTTATGGTTTGATTTATCTTGATTTTAGCGTACTTGTGCTTTGCCTCAGTCTTTAAATCCCACCCTTTTGGTTTATTGTTGTTTTCTCTTTTTTTGTCTACTTGGTCGTAGCTGGATTCATACATGGTCCTTTGTGTGAGATCTTCCATGATTGCATGAACGCTTGGGTAACTCTCTGCCATTCTTTGAAGAACAAGACTTTGGTGGAGCTCAGGACATGCTCAATAGCTAAGATAGGCGGTTACTTACCCGACTTCTATCTTTGCAGCTGGGCTCGTCCTCGTGAAGGCGGCCCTCGAGGGACCCCTAACTTTTCATGGGTAGACTTCCTGGTGATTGGCATGAGAAGCTACATGAGTCATATTGCCACAGGTGACCTTGTACCACCACCAGTTGAGTTATGCAGCGTGCGAGGGATAGCAGTGGAATCCTTGATTGTATTTGGCGAGGGAAATGAGCATCACAGTGCTATCTTATAGGGACATGCCACCTTAGCATGTTGCATTACAGATCTTTTGATCGTGCCATCTTCAAAATCTATGGTACATCTTTGCTTAGTTGCGTCGAGTCATGTTTATTTGAGGTCCGTTATTTGGAGAAAGCCATTGATCGGGCAGAGCAATTGAGGGATTCTCAGTGGAAGATGGAGTCTGCATTGTCTCGTGAGCTAGAATATCTGGAGAGGCTTCTTCCCATTCTGGACTATCATGTACTCTAGCTCTTTTAGGCATTGACTTCTACTTTTACTTGCTTTTGTGCTTTTGCGAACACATGTATGGATCCTTTGGAATTCAAATAATGCGTATTTATTTTGCTTCATTCTTTGCTTGTCTTCATATAATAGTTCTTATGGAACCAAAGAGAATTTGATGAGTGTAGTGAACTCGTGGCTTCGGGTACTGCATTACCTCGAGGTCGTCCTGGGGATCAAGTGGCTTGATAGTTCGTTTAGAATTGGATAGTTTTACTTCTTATCCATGAAGGTGTTAGGTATTTTATGCTCTTACCTATGGTATTAGGCATTTATGCTCGCCAGGAGGCGCTTATTTTATATTTTCAAAGTATGTCGCTTCACGTATGACCGTTTATAGGTCCCTTTTGCTTCCGCCCCATTTGTTTGTCGTCAAGTATGCTTAGCTGGATAGACTTCTTGTATAATGTATGGGCATCCCATTTAAGCATTAACGGCATTTTCTAGCGTGTATGGATAAACCTTGTCATGACACCGTATCACCCGGCATTATGTTCGTATTTTGACTTTCTTGTCGTAGGCTTTAGAGATTTGTGATTGATAGCACTCCAACATTTGTTGGGCGATAAGCCTTTTTCATCTAATGAAATTACAGTTCTCTTGCGGCCTTGAGCGCATAATATCCTCCGCAGTGAGCCACCCGTTCTTGCTACTCGAGGTGGCGGTTGCTTCCTCCGGTGGTAGAACATCTGGTCCATAAACCAAAACGTACGAGGCGTTGCTTGGGTTGCGGTCACGAGAGCGTAGTTCGGTGCGTCGAAACTCCTCTTCCATCTTAGTTGGCCAGTCCTTTCGGGACTTCTTCACCGTTTTCTTCATGAGATTGCACAACATCTTGTTGAAAGGCCACGGCCCAGCCATTGGCTTGTGGGTAGTACATGGTGGAGTGATACTTCCTTATCTTGAATTTGTTGCAGTGCCACTTGATCATCCTATTATGAAGGCCTTCCCATTAAGCTGTAATGATATACTTTTTGAATTTCGTATCGGTGGAGATGATATTGGACTTGATGAAGTCTTCCGACTCTTCTTCAGCTTTGCCCATTTCGTTATGGGCCTTGCTTACACCCGTTTGGAGAAGTAATCTACTGACTAGGATATCGTAGCCTTCCTTAGACCATGGCATAGGCCTTACCATGTCAAGTCCCCATGCAGCCAGATAGCCCACTTGTGCCTTAGTGGGGTTGTGGTGCAGGGTTGATGGATGAAATTCGCATGATATTGGCAGGGTTTACATGCTTGTGCGTACTCAGTAGTCTTGGCCGTCACCGGCTAGTAATATCACGTCCTTTGATGTGAAAATCACGATTTAGCTCGGTTGGTGTGCCCATACGCATGTGCTTACGCGCTGCGGCAGGCTGCTTCAGTGCTTGATAGGCATCGTAGTAGCATCTCCCCAAAGGATCTTCTGAATAGAGTACCATTGGTAACACACTGAGCGAGCTGCTCTGAAGTGTCGGTTTTTGTCTTAAGTCATCCGGTAGCCTTCCATGTTGGAAGTAGTCGATGAAAGCTGTCTCCAATCGTCGGGAGAGCCATCGACCGCTGTGGTGACCATGGCTTCCTCTTCGTCTTCTATTTCATATTCTTGTGGTTCGAAGAGGGTAAGTGCCACTTTTCACATGCCGGAATACTTACTTCTTTACTGGTAGGCTATAGGCCAGGCACCTTGGTACCTTGTTAAATACGTCTTAGGAACATGTGTGATGGATACTTTATCTATGGATTGTAGCAATGCTAGCGTATCACGATAGGGGACGGTCAGACTTGCCACAACCTCGTATTCTCCCGTCATTTGGTTGATGATCAATTGTGAATCTCCATACATTTCGAGTTGAGGTATCTCTAATTCAATAGCTACCTCTAATCCTAAGATGAGTGCTTGATACTCCGCCACATTGTTTGAACATCTTTGGCTTAGTGTGAAGGAGTAAGGCAGCATATCTTGTTGTGGAGTAATGAAGACAATTCCGCCTAGCACTGGCGGTGTCTTTGCGCCATCGAAATACATTTTCCACGGGGGTCTTATATCTATGTTCATAACATCTTCATCAGGGAGGTCGTCACATAACTCCCCATTCAAGCGTAAAGAGTGGTATACGAAATCGGTAGTATTTGCCACCCGGCAACCTTACGTAGTATGTAGATGATTTCAAACTGCTGTAATTGCAGGTACCATCTTGCTAATCGATCTGACAACATGGGTTTGGACATCACATACTTGATTGGATTTGTTTTGGATATCAAGTGAACCGTGTGTGCTTGGAAGTAATGCTTCAACTTTTGAATGGCGAATATCAAGGCTAAGCATAGCTTCTCGATCGGTGAGTAGTTCAATTCATTTGGGGTCATTCGGTTGAGGTAGTAGAGAGCATTCTCTTTACCTTCTTCATTTTCTTGTGCTAGTAATGCCCCATTAGGTCTGGTACCACGTAAGTATAAAGTTTCTTGTATGTATAGCGACCAACAACTGGAGGGATAATGAGATACTCCTTGACTTTCTAGAACGCTATAGAGACATGCTTGCGTCCCGTTGGAAGGAAAGACTTTCTTCATTAACTGGCGAAAGGCGACACTTTCTGCCGGGTTGAGATGAAGCGGCCTTAAGTATGCAATTTCCCTTGCGAGCTCTTGAGCTCGTGGAGTGCATTAGTTACGGTAGAGTTTGTGATGGCATCAATCTTTTTTCTGCTCGATTTGATCCGTGTCTCGAACCACGAAGCCGAGAAGAATTTTGCGAGCTGACACCAAAAGGCACATTTGAGCGGGTTCATTTTTAACTGATAACGTCTCAACCGTTCGAAGACCGTTCTCAAATCTTGGGGATGGTCCGCCTTGTTGCGTGATTTAACTACCAGATCGTCGACATAGCATTCTACATTTTTGTGCAGCATATCGTCGAACACCTTTTGCATGGCCTTTTGGTATAGCAGCACTGCGTTTTTTAATAAAGTGCTTGAGAGAAGCTTTGTAATAAAATGCGATACTTTAGGGGTCGAATTTGTTAGCTCTTAATCTTACAGTGCCGTTCTAATCAGTTGTATCCACGATGATCCATCCATGAATGTTAGGCTTAAATTGGCATGTAGGGGCATCTATCATTAACTCGAAGCCTCAAGTCTACTAGCTGCAGTTGCATTTTCTTTCTAACCGGCACTATGTTGGCCAACCATGTTAGATCTTGAACCAGCATGAAACAAACTTCAATCAATTGTTCACCTCTGCTTCTATTGAGTACCCGACTACGGGCGAAACCTCACGTTGTGCACGCTACGGGTTTTATGCTTTCTTTTACTACCAAGTGATGGACTGCTATCTTTGGGTGTAGTCCTAGCATCTCTTTGTATGTCCAAGCAAAGATGTCTTCGAATTTCTTGGCAATGCACATACTTTGCTTAACTGTACGGCATCGGGAATGCGATGTAAGTTTAATAGAGTAGTTCATCATCTGTACCAAGGTTGATTTCTTTCAATTCATCCACCGTAATCTTCACATCCTCTTCTAACCCTTGAGGTGCATCTACGGCATCTTAAGTAGTGACTCCCTTCTTAAATTTAGTGGAGGGGAAGGATGTTGCTCCAATTTTTGTTGCGTAGGTGGTGAGACCCTCTTCCCAGTATAGTTTACGCTTACTTGACTTCCGAGGTTGTTTCTTTGGAGGCCGGGACTGCTTGAGCCTTGTTTGTTCAAGGAGGCGCCTTGCCTCTCTTTGGTTGGAAATCTCCACATGCACACTTGCCCCCATGGGCTGAGGATGAGTCACTAGGGGTTTACGTTTCACTTTTGAGTTGACTTTTGCTCGGGTTTGTCGATGGGTCATTTGATCGGCAAAGGCGTAATGGTGCTATCCCAACCTTGCTGATTTGAGTTCTTGATCGCGTCTTTTACGTTTACCATCTTTTGGGTGTGGTTCAACCCATGTGCTTTATTGTTGGCAACTTCAGGTGGTAGTTGTCCCATGACTTTGTCTTTGATGGGATCATATCCTGCCTTGATAGGAGATTAAATAGCTTTTGGACCCCTGTTTCAAGGCCTTTAGGCGTATTTGCCACCTTCTCGGGCTAAGTGAGGGGTAGGGGTCGGGGCAGCCGGAGTGCGAGCTAAGTCTTCCTCCGCCTTTGTAGCGTCGAGATAGCTATTTGAGGAGGAAATACTTTGAGGCGCATGTTGACCTGCTTCGTCTTTAGGTTTGCTCATCCTCTTACAATATTGGCATCAACAAAGTGGGATTGTTCGATTGCAGAATGGGTTTCACCGGCCTTGATTGTTTCTCATTGTCCTATCCTTGCAATGCTTAAGCGGTGGGTATGCGAGGGGACAACATTCTTTGTTGTGGATCGAGTCTTCCTAATAGGATATTATCGTGACCGTGGCATCTATCACGTGGAACCGGGATGTGGTCTCTAATTCCCTGCTCACCAAATGCGGACTTACTTTTCCCGAGGTTCGTTTCGCTTTGGTTAAAGCCTTGAATTATATCTGGGATTCTTGTAAGTCTTACGGTGAATGCCCGGTAATTTCAATGTATGCAGGAGGTGAAGGATGTTTACGGTTGATCCCACATACGCGGCGTTACGCGCCGACTTTCGTTCGTGGCGACACGCCAAGTGGTTTATTATGAGTACCATGCTTTGCTTGTGGCGGTCTTCGATAGTGAATGTGATGGCAAAATTACGGAGAGCATTAAAAGCGGCGTCGCCTCGGTCTTACGTAGTAGTTGGTCTTCGCCGACTTTAGCATCGTGGCATGCTTCGTGGTCCTCGTCATTAAGTGATGGCCCATGCTTTCCTGGGATAAGCTTTCTTTCCCAAAAACCGGGTACTTTGACACCGATTAGGGGTGGATGATGGTGAGGGTTATGTGGTTGGAAAGACCTTGTCTTCGCTTGGTAATGCCACTTTCTTAGGATCCGTCACTGGCTCTATGAAGATGAAGCATTTTTCAATGGGATGCCCTAGTATCCTATTATACTTGCGAAGTTAGGCTATGTGCTTGAATTTGCCTCCTCGGGTCTGCTTAGGTCACGGGAGTTACATGAGTTCGGCTTTCATGACTCGTCAAACATTGGGGATGTTGGAATTGAGGAAGGGATATTTCTTCTCACACTGTTTTTGAGTGTGAGCTCATTCCTTCAAGTCGAGCCCGCCTGACTCTTAGTTCCGAAGGTGAACTTTGTTGTTTTAGAAGTCACGACATGTGCTTATTTCTTTTTTGGTTTGGAGTTCTCTCTTGGCCTCCTGGGATCGTATTTGGTCTTCAAATAAGAGGTTGCAGGGGTAGAGGACACGTGCCCTTTATTTGCAGCAATGTTGAGCTCCGTGTAAATGTGCCGCACTTGTTGCCGGTGCTCGAGAAAGTCGAGTAGTCCTTGCGTGATGTATTGCAGTCCCGATGCATTCGTGGATGTACATGTTGATAGTTGATGACTCTAGAGTCTATTTTTGTATTTTAGGTCCGAGCTACTCCGTACGATTGATGAAGTCTATGGCAGCTTTTATTTTTCTTTCTTTGGTATGATTAGCTCCGTCGTACTAGTGTCCTCTTTTAATGCTTGAAGAAGCGGTTAAGGAATTCGCCTTCGGTTGAGCCCAACTATCTATGGAGGTAGGCTCCCGAGTCGGTATACCAGTCGAGCGTATTCCGCTTTGAGGGGAAGCGAGCAGCCCATTTGACCATTTCATCCCGCCGGTCGGCATTGTTCTTGCGTCTCGACAAAGTGGAAGGGAGTTTAGGATAGTCCTCTTGGAAACATCTCGGTTGTCGGCCGGTGGCGATGGGTAGTTGGCAGTCCGCGGGCGTGCCACGGTATAATGCAAAAAATAATTTTTATTATTTATGATAGAGTCTGAGAAATAAGGAAACCCGTTGGAAGGGGAAAATTTTCGATTATTACATGTTTTATCAAATCGAGAAGAGGATCATTGTCAAACTATGGATCCACACTAGCGTTCTTTGACGATTTGTGAGATGTCGACACTTGACTTGAGCTTGATTTGAACTTGACTAGGCTTGATTTTGATTTGATTTGAGCTTGAGCATGAGCTTGACTTGATTTAATTTGGATAGGAGCTCTGGCGAGCTGGATAGATGTCCGGGTCTTGATGGAGTTGAGACTGGTCTAGACTTGGAAATGGTCCAAGCCGGGGAGCCTTAGCAGCTTATTCCCGTGTGGTTGTATGGACTTGATCTTGGGTCTTGGACTTGATCTCCGGTCTATGTTAGACTTGATGGACTTACTACAAGCGTTTGCAGCTTGGGATTTGCTTTGAGTACCGTTCGTGGAACTTCGTAGCTGGATAAACTACAACCTTTAGTGGGATTTTGGGATTTATTACCCAGGAGATACTTCACCTTTTGTGGTGGGACTATGTGGCTTGAGAGGCCGCTTGTCTTTGATGGAACTTAGTGCCTTGATATGACACTTGATTTGAGATAGGACTCCGAGCTGTATGGAGTGATAAGAAGCAAGTGTTGAAGCAGCGTTGCTTCTTGTTTATGCCTCTGGCCTTAGCGGCGTGTTACCGTAAGCCGGGGTTTAAGGGATATGACCCACGTGGGACTTAGAGAGATTTTGCCTCGGCAGGACTTAGTGGTGGCTTTCGATTGGGACGATTTAAGCTTTAAAGTAAGCGTTGCTTACAGTTTGTACTAAATTGACCTTACTTGACTTGTTCTTTGTAGTGATGATGATCGATGTATGGAAGTGGAGGCGTTTCAACCTTGTTGATGATCTTGTCAGCCCAGGCAGGGGAGCTTTAGCGGCGTGTTTCCTCAGTAAAATCTAGCTTCTAGGGAATTTGAGTACTCATTTTATTATATATCTGAGATTTGATGAATCAAACTTGAAATTTATCAGATGTTCATCCAAGTTTTTGAATAATCAAGGGCTACATGGCTTATTCACGAATAATTAGCGTTCTTGAAACTTTAAATTGATTCTCATCAGATTTTGCTTCTAACTTGAAGAATTATTGCGTTTGTGCAATAATCCTTAATTTCAGGCTCCTATTTTGGCCACATGGAGGTGTTTTCCAGCCACCACGTGGTGTTTTGCTGGCGGCTCAAAGATTTAACTTAGAGAAATTTCAAAGGTTTTTCTTTGTATTTTCTCAGGGATTTTGTGTGTTTTTGGTGGTGGAATGTTGTGATTTTTGGTTGAATTGTTGATTATTGTTTCGACCAAATGAGGGGGTATTTATAGGTTTCGGCCTCAGAAATGCTAAACCGATTGGCGGTTTAATATCACGGTGGATCACTGATCTTGTGGATTGAATTTGAGGCAAGATTTGAAATCAGATAATTTTGGAAGTACTTTCCTCAAGAAAAACACAGTGGGCGCACTTATTTCATCTGAAAGGAAGGTTAGGGTTCTTTTTCTATGTCAAAAATATTTTCATATTGACGCCGGACCTTTTGGAGCCTTGATTTTGCACCACACATCACTTCTGGAGTCTTCATTTTAATTCCCTCGGTTTTTAGATTCTTCGTTTTGAGCCACGTGGCCTCCGGAATGTCCCATATGACCGATTCTAATCAATAAAATTAGGTGTTTCGGGCCTAATTTATTTGATATTAATCTTGAAATTTGTTTTTCTTGGAAGCAATATTTTGGGTTCAAATTTAGGGTTTTAGTTAATGTAAAGGGAAACCATTATATTTTGACTTTGATTAATTCCAGGGGCTTGATTTCCGGGAACCCTTGTTCGATCGAGGGTTTGATTTGAATTTAGGGTTTAATCGAGAACTCTAATCAGCCACGTGACATTTTTTAGTGGCTCGACCCTTAATTAATTTGATTAACTCGTCTTAATCAATTTAATTATTATTTTGATAAATTTTCGGTGTCTACACTTAGCTAATTAAAAAAATCATAACTAATACCAAATCTGATATTTTTGAACCAATAATCGTATCCGGTCCGATAATTTTAGTATTAGGTTAGAAAAAAACTAGTCCAGTCCGACCGGTGTTAATATCCGAAAAAGCTGTTGATCGGATTGGACGAGATTTGGATCCAATTTTCTCCGGATCAGGTAGACTCCCATAGAAATCACAAATATACATCATGATAATATTATACACATAACATAATAGATACACCCTAATCATGGAATGTATAATAATGTGAATGCGGGGATCAAGCAGGTGGACACAGCGGCTTCCAAACGGTACAACTAAAACCGTTTTCTTTGTCCTAAATATTGTGAATATGTGTTGAGAGTAAAAGTAATTTGTACATTCATTTAAGAATTTGAGAAATACAAGATTAAGAAACAAAGTTCAACGAACAAACATTCGAGGCATAATTCATTTAATACTTTTATCGCATAAACTTTCTTTAGACACCAACTGACCAACATGCAAAGTAATGAGAAATCCACGTTGCCGTCTTTCATTTCATAATCCATACAATGAACATCAATTTTTATTCTTGATATCAAGAAAATAAAATCAGTCATTCGAATTATATTAAGTCACGTGAAATACTTTTATCATATCCAAAATTAATCATTCATCAACAAGGCTCTGATACCACATGTAAGCAATAATCATAAGAATAAAGATCTTTTGAATAATTGAAAAAATAAAATAAAATATGATAGTCATAATCATAATCATAGCATAAAATAAATTGTGATAATATTGTGAACTTACTCTAAACTAAAATATTTGTATTACATTATAGGTAACTAGATGTTTCTTACTACATTTATGAAATCATACTAAAAAACTTGTATGAGTGAAAAAATGATCATTAATTTGTTGTTGTAGTATTAATGTGTCATGAAAATATATACACATTACTTTTATAACCATGATCCATCACAATTATTGGGGTGTAACCCTTCACATGAACAGTTATAGTCTTATTATTCGCTATATCTCAATTTGTACGTCCACTTTGATTTTGTATAAATTTTTAGAAAATTTCAAACTCATCTCACAAAATTCATTTTCCTTCCACCCTTTCTGACTATATTTGGTAAAAATGGAACTAATAATGGGATTTTCATTTTGAGAAAATGGGACATACAATTTGGGATTGAGGGAGTAATATGAACAAATGCAACTCTTATAAATATCTAGTGACTAATCATGAATTGCACAACATTATTTGCTATTAAATAAATAAATTTATCATCTATTATTAATGGGTCATTGATTATATAAAGTAATCTTACACTAATTACATCTCAATTCCATTAGCCTTACATGGTTTGTTGATTTGCTTAGTACCAAACCTTCTTTGTGAAGGATATGAGTTTGTTCCGGTCGCTACCTCCGTTGTGCACCCACCATCCCCTCTGACGTTCGTAGTAAATTTGACTTTAGAGCAGTTTCTTTCGTCTTCCGAAGTACATAATTCATGGGTGAGATATGTGGCCAACCGCATGGATATCTATATCGGTGAACTTGTTGAATCATTTAGAAAGATAAGGAAGGTCATTAACCAGGCGCTAACACCCCTTCTTTTATGCGCCAAATAAATAGTATTACATTTAATATTTTATTTTTGTTTAAAAATTTTATATTGGGTTTTTAATTTTATTTAATAATAGTTCATGCAAAAAAAAAATTACAAGTCATAACAAACTTAACAATCTGATTGGACCAATGGCCACCCTAAATTGGTAAGAGATCATATCTCGACAAACCATCCTCAAAATTGGGTTGTTTGTACGTGTGATTATGTTGGTAGGGTTTGTGGTGTGCCAATGTATTGCAAAATTTCAAGAAATACATTTGTATTGCATGTGTGTCAACTAGAATTTTGCGCAACTATTGCACCATTGATTTTATCATTTTTACTTGTAGAAAGTATGGAGGAGGAAGCGACAACCATCTTCTACAGTAGCAGTGATATGAAGCGGTTAATTGTGGCGATGTTGACTTTGGCTTATCATTTTAGTTTCTGAATTGGAAAATTATAGCTATTACTTTTTGATTAATGAAAGTGGTTGTTTGTTATTCGGAATAGTATATTTTATGTGAAATTCTGACATCTCGTCGAATTGTCTTTATGTATTGGATACAAATGTTAGGACCTCTGACATAAATGTAGAGGAATAATCCCTCTTATTTGTGGCATTGCAGACTTGGTCACATAAGTGATAAACACATTAAGAAATTGCATACTGATGGAATTTTTACATCATCTGGTTTGAACCATATGATCAATGCGAATCATGCTTGCTAGGCAAGATGACCAAATCACCTTTCACTGGAACGAGTGAGAGGGCAATAAAGTTATTGGGTATCGCCTTATCTTGATGTGTGGACTAATGAATACTCCTGCTAGAGGAGATTACTCATACTTCATCACGTTCAGCGATGACCATAGTAGATAATAGTTACATATATCTTTAGGCTTATAAGAAATGAAGCTTTTCAAAAGTTCAAGGAGTTTCAAAAAGAAGTTGAGAACCATGACGGTGTATCCGAAACGAGAAATCGAACACTATTGGATATAGTTCGATCCATGATGAGCACATCCGAAGCTAGAGTTTTTGGGGAATATGCATTCTGACGCCATGCGTACACTAAAAAAATATCAGATGCAAATCAGCACTAAGACCCCGCATAAGATGTGGTTTTAGAATTCTCCCCGAGATAGGTCACATGAGGATTTGGGAGTAGTGAAACCTATGTCAAGAGAAATTGAACAAGGACAAACTTAGGACCCAAATCTAAGAAATATTTTCATTGGTTATCCGAAAGAAACCATAGGGTATTATTTCTACCTGAAGCATGAGAACAAGATTTTCATTGCAAGAGATGGCATTTTCCTTGAGAAGGAATACTTAGACAAGACATATAGAAGAAGTGAGAATCTTGAAGTTGTTCAAGAAAGTGAGGAAGTTAACGTTGCGAACATGACTGATTCACCTCAGGAGGTGAGCCCCTCTTATATAGAGGAAGTTCAACTTGATCCACGAAAACCGTGATCGAGCCAACTGAGACTCACACTACCCTTAGTAGATCGGATCGAACTCGTCAAGAACCCGATAGATGGTATGGGGAATCTTTCTTAATTGAAAGTGGCGAACCTTCTTCGTACAAAGAAGCCATGAAGGAGCAAGAAGCTGGTGAATGACTTATAGCCATGAGATCTACGATAGATTCAATGTATCAAAATAATATTTGGACATTGATGGATCTAGCCGAAGATGCTAGACCTGCTCAGTGCAAATGGAGTTTTTTAAGCATAAGCGGATAAAGATATTGTTGAATAATGGAATTCAATTCAAATCTTTTTTTGAAGATAACAAATTGTTTAAGCGAACTAATTACGCTTTCCAGTGAACTTGTTATTAGGTTTAACTTCTTTAATAAGTTCAAATTAGCAAAGGTTGATCGGGATGTTCGGAGACTCAAGAGTTCAAGGAGTCAAACAACGCCAAACTAATCAAGGAGCTCGTGGTTTTTATTGTTATAGGCGTTTGTAAGGAAACTACACTTTAGTATATGTTGTTTTAAGTATGAGAGTAATGACTTTTGCGGTTTTAATCTTATTTGGTTTTAAATTGATATTCGTAGTTTCTAATCCTAGTATGATTGATTCATTGTTAGGCTCGTACAAATGTTATTGTGTGTCGTTTAGTTTTAAATTGGCTTCAAGCGATCATAGTACAGCAGAGGAGAAACCGCCCGGACCATCGAGACCCCGTCGAGAGGGAGTGAGGGTCTCGATCAGGTCCCAGATGATCGGGGCCCCATCGAAGGATAAGGTCTCGATGGGGTCGATGATCGAGACACGGACCTGCCGATAGAGATACATGCGGGGCGGCTTATAGCGTTACCCTTGGCCCGTCGAGAATGTCGAACCCCACGGTCTCGATGGAAGCGTCGATCTTGTGACCTTTTTTCAGCCTATTTTTGTGCACTATATAAGTCTCTTTCTATTTTAAAACCTAACCTTTTTTGATCCATCTTTCAAGCATTTAATCTCTCTTAAATTCAAAAAGGCAAAAGTTAAAGCTCTCACATTTAATCTTCATCATCTTTAGTAGAGAGTTTCCATAGTTGTGTGCTTGTTGTATTACTAAATCCTTAATTGTGATCGGTGGAAAATCCTTGTGTGGTGTAGCATAAGGTTTGTAACGACCCACCCCAATTCGGCCACGAGGTTAAGATCATTAACAACACGTATGCGAGTCTGATGTCGATGGATCTGACCTTAAAATATGACATCTTGGCATTGTCAAAGAAATAAAACTCTACATTCCATAATGGTGTTCAACATCAACAAAATAACGAACATGAGAATACAAATCCAAGATACGACATGGGAAACTATGACAACGAGACCACGTCAATCTGATAAAGCACGGTCTAAAAATATACAAATCGACAAAAGAAATGACGATGAGACTTCTATGCCACCACCGCCTACTTTGCCTTAGTCTCACATATTTCGGCAAAAGCAGATCTCAACCCACTTCAGCGATCGCTCCTAGAGACCTAGGCATGAAGCATCGCCCATAGAGAGAATAGGGAGTCAACTATTAAAATTTGCATGAATACAAATACCAATTGATTTCATCGCATATAATCATGTATATATATATAACATATGCATTACGTGTCAGTTGCTTAATAAATAAGCGTCCACATATCCATAGATTTCTCTTATACAATGTTACATGGCTATACACATGAGATTATGAGTCATAACTAATGCATATTCATTTAAGGAAACAATCTCATACACAAAGTCATCAAATGAAATCCACCTCCACAAATAATACACATATAGAGAATCCACCTCCAAATAAAACACATATAGGGAATCCACCTCCAAATAATACACATATAGGAATCCACCTCCCGAATAATCGAGATGAGGCCTCACTCCCAATCCTCCCGACCGAGGCTCGCCCTGATATTTGCATATCGCCAAACCTCCCGAATCCAGTACCCACCCGCGATATGCACACCACACCCGAACTTCTCCGGTCAGATGGCGTCGCTCATAAATAACACATAAAGCGATCAAGCGCATGCACTTGCCTTTGACCCACTTGCTTGCGACTGCGACCACGCCTGCGATTTCATAACATAGATCATACTTTGAAACTATCTCGTAATGCTAACACCATAATCTGATTATCTCGTAACATATCTTAATCATAGTTATCTCACAATGTCGATCAAATCTCGGTTATTTCTAACATGCATCATAAATCCACCAATTTCCATAATATCAATCATGATCATACAATACACATATCAGAATAGTCTCAAAACAACACATGAAAAGTATATAACATGATATATATATGAAAGGTCCCCATCGTGAGATTTGTACTCACCTCGAGCCCAAAGTAGTAATGATAGCTACATGCAGTCCGTCTTTAGATCCATTCAACTCTATTGAAGAGATTTATACATTATAACACATTCAGGAATAACTTGCTTAACATCTATATAAACCCATTTGTTATACCCGTCTCACGATTCAAATTTACAACTCTTAGCAATCATCCTATTCCCAGATTGATATACACTTTCCAACGTCTTATATTCAATCGCCAACCGTAAAATCTCAATATTGATCATCACCTTATTACCCCAATGATGACATCTTACGCACATTCTAATCAATCCGGCGTCGGTGTGACTAATTAATCCATTAAACCTGACCTCGATTCAAAGACTAAATTTATACGAGACTTTTCCCAAACTTTCTCAATCGATCTCATCTGCTCCAAATCCAAACCAATAATTCCATTTCAAAATAACTATATTAAGTCCTCTAACCTCATATTACAATTAGAGTTAATTTAAGAAAAAGTCAACAAAAGTCAACCCTCCTTGCCCACTTTCTAACCCCAATAATGCTCAAAATCACCTCACAATCCACATAAACTAAGCTTAGATAACATCTATACCATAGAAAGTCCAAAGATCTAAAAGTCAACCTGAAAAGTCAAACTATATAAAAAGTCCTTTCGAAACTTTAAATGATGAGATTTGAAGATTAAAACTCATACCAACTGATAACCTTAAGATGGAGAACAAAGTGTGAAGTTAGATTCCACAAGATTTGCAAGAAAAAGAAAAAAAAATTCAAGGGGTGTGGAGAGGAAGGTTCGTATTTTATCTTTATGGAAAAGAAAGAAAATTTTGTTTTGTGTTGTGATAAGGATGATGATAAGATTATATGTTAGTGGAGGTAGGTGGGAAGTGGGACCCTCAAGTGGAGTTTGGTCTCGTTTGGTTCGTAAATTTCGCTTCTCTACTCGGTTTACCAACCTAATTCGAACAGTCGCGTTAAATTTACATTCTCCAAAATATATTATCGCTTTCGACCCATATTATGTTACTCCGATAGAATTTTTTAACTTAACATAAAGCACTGACCGGGCAACTAAAAATCACATTAAGAAAAATGCTTATACGGAGCAGGTTATTTGATCTCCCCGCTAATAAAATTTCGTCCTCGAAATTTTCGCGTCAACGCCAGGTACCCGAATCAACACCGACCTCATATTAGTTCATATACTCATATTATGGTGCAAAGTTTAGGTAACATACGCCGAAAAGATATGGATATTGACTTCTTACATCCTCCTCTCGCTCCCATGGCAACTTCCTCACTTTCGTTGATTGTACAAACCTTCACTAAAGCCACAACTTTATTTCGCAACACTTTTTCTTACGATCAAAATTTTCACGGTTTCTCTTCATACGTAGGTCCTCCCCAGAAGCTCAGTTTGTGACTCTAAGATGGGATTAAATAAAGGATATATTTCCTCAAACACATAACACATGGAAGACATTATAGTGTCCAATCTTTGGAGAGCACGCCAAGCGATGAGCCACCGGACCCGGCTTCGCCCCTTGATCTAAATACGGACGATATCATTGGACTCAACTTCCCTCTCTTCCCGAATCTCGATACGCCTTTCCACGGGGATATTCTCAAGAATACTTTATCACCAATTTCAAAGGTTAAATCCACCGGCGACGATCTGCATACATCTTTGTCTATCTTGCGCCACTTTAAGGTGTTTACTGTATCAATTTTATTCTCTCCGCCGACCTTTCCACCTTCAGGCCATTACCTTTCTATCTCTACTTCATTCCAACAAGCTGGAGTCTACATTTCTGCCCGTACAATGCCTCAAATGGTGCCATCCCACAATCTTGGCGTGAAACTATTGATATCTGAGCTTCCCATTTTAGGCAATTCATCATCGATTCGAGAAAATTCAACATCTGAGGGCCATAACATGTCCTCCAATGTTTGAATTGTTCTCTCATTGCCCGTATTTGTGGATGAAATGATGTACTCAAAATTGACCACCGTCCCATTGACTTCTTGAAATCCTTTCCAAAATGCGGGAGGTGAATCTGGCGTCGATACGTCTGATGGATCTAGGCACTCCCGTAATGTCGCACAATTTGGTCCCGTACAACCTCGCCAAGCGCCGGGACTATGAGTCGATTTAATTGGTAAGAAATGGTGATTTTGACGGTCATCCACTATCAACAAATGCCATCATTAACTGCCGGCGTCCTCGGAAGTCCAAAAAGCAAAGTCCATCGTAATAATAGCCGAGTCCCTGCGGAATAGGAAGGGGTTGCAATAGCCCCGGATCGGTGTTCTATTTTCACACATTGACAAATTAGGACATTTTGATACAAATTGACAATTTTCCTCTTCATGTTGGGCCACCCGATACCTTTGCTCTTAAGTCTCACATACATCTTTGTACCACCGGATGCATCACTTATGGAGCATTATGGCTTCATCCAAAATCTCCTTTTCAACTCTAGAGAATAAAGGCACGAATAATCTACCACCATGCATTGTAAGGGCTCCATAAATCTCTGCATACAAAGTCCGATGCCTTTAAACTTTTCAACTTTCTCCCAATTAGTTTTTGCAATTTCTCCATCTTTTTGTTGTCCACCAGTATTCGATCAAAAGAACCCGATTAGAACTTTCTTATTTGCCAACAAACCGCCGCCGACTCCAAATCGAAATTAACACCGAGGTTCTTTGTTTCATTTAATGGCTCACTTAATCTTCCCGTGCGACTCAATGCATCAGCCACCACATTACTTCGGGATGATACTTTCGATGGAAACATCATATTGTTGATAAACTCCATCACCTTCGTGCCTCATGTTCAAATCTTTCTCTATGTCGGGAGAGTGTTTGAAACTTTTGTGTCGATTAAAAATTTTGCAAGTCACCCATTACAAATAATGCCTCGAATCTTAAGTGCGAACACGGTGAAGCTGGTTCAAATCGTGCGTTGGATAGTTTTCTCATGATTTCTCGGTATTCGCGATGCATACGCTACCACCTTACCATGTTGCATTAGCACACGTCGACCCCCGATGTGACGCATCATTGCCACACGACATAGCCATCTGTCTGACGGAAAGAGTAATCTTGGCGCGGTTTCAACTCATTGAAGCACCGTTCCTGATCACTCGAACAAATGGAACTCCGCTTTCTAGTCAACTGGTCATAGGTGTGGTAATAATTGAGAAGTCTTGTATAAATCTCCGATAGTATCCCGGCTAGACCCGAGAGAAAACTTATTGTTCGGTAACACTAGTGGAGTGCGTTCCCCGATGAGGATCGACACTTATACCTACAATCACGTAGCCCCAAAGCGCACTTTTACCGACGAAATTCACACTTGGAAAATTTAGCATACAATTCATTTTTCCTCAAAGTCTCGACTTACAATTCTCAAATGTTCTTCATTCTCTCCTACGCTCACGAATATATCAAAATATCGTCCAATAAACACCGCGCTAATTTATCCAAGTAAGAGTGGAGCCTTTGGAGTTCATAAGGTCCATAAGCCATTGTAGGGCATTCGTCAACCCAAGCGACATTACAAAAACTTCGTAGTGCCCATATCTTGTTCTAAATGCCGACTTCGATACATCATCCTCCTTAATCCTCGAATGATGGTAGCGACCTCGTCGATCTTAGAAAAATACCGGGCATCGCGGTGATCAAGCGGATAATCAATTCTGGAGCAGCGGATATCGATTCTTAGTGTTACTTTGTTCAAGCGTCTATAATCGATACTGACCTCGAATCCATCCTTAACACCTTGACAAAATAACACTTAGGAGCACCCCGAGGTGAACTACTTGGTCGAATGAATCCACTTATCCAGCAATTCCTGCCAGTGCGTTTTTAACTCCTTGACTCCCTTGAGAACCATTCTATAAGGTGCCATAGAAATCGGAGTAGCACCGAGAATTAATTCTATGGAAAACTCCTTCTGGCGGGAGGAAGTCAGGAAACTCCTCGGGGAGCATGTAACATGCTCTCTTCTGACGTACCTCCCTCGGATCGACCTTCTCGCACTTGTGTGACAGCATGAGCAAGATGCCAACGCATCCCGACACCCGGCATCTTGCCAGGTAACTAAAGCAGAAATGGGGCAAGAGAAAGAATTTTCTATCACACAGGAAGATCTTAGATTTGCAGACTAGATATTTCAATCTTCTTAAGACAATCTATCACCCAGCGTGATGTCTCCCCAATAATCCATTCCCGGAATAAGATCAAAATCATTCATCTGAGTAATAATCTATCTCCAAACATTGATTTTGATACTTATAGGACAATTTAAGTACCTGTTGATCTTAACGGACTTTCACAGGAGTTTGAATTTGAAGTAGTCTAGCGAGAATTTCACGAATTTTAGGATCATTGGAAAATTTCGGAGATATGAAGGAATGAGTAGCTCGAGAATCAAACAAGACTTTTGCTTAAACCACGTAAAGTTAAAGTACACCTTTGACCTGCAGGGGAATCTGAGCTTCTGTGAGTAGCACGCAAATACACATACGACCAGTTCGGCACCATCTGTTAGTCAGCCAGCCTTATTACCACGACTACTCCCAAATCCACGCTTAGCTTCCTGCAGATCGACCTCCGCGACTTCCTTGATAGCCTCCTGCTGCTTGGAGGAAATGTGCTAGCACTCAGCAACACTGCGTCTCAGGGACAATCATTGCGATGTGCCACTTCCTTGCGACATCGATAGCGAGACCACAACCTTGTCTCGGCATTCAGCGACTCAGGCTGGTTTACGCCATGGCTCTGGCATGGTCACTTTCTGCCTCCCCGATAACCTCTACGAGATCCCGGACGATGAATAGACACAGGCATAAAGCGGTGCCAGTAGTAACATGAGCCTTTGAAGCCCGAATGCAGGCACATGCTTGACGCTGTGATGAGCGTCCACGAAACGAACTTCGGCCAGCACTTCCCATCTTGGGCGTCATATCTTCCTCTTTCTCCCCTTAGCTTGGACACTTTCGGCGAATCCATACCACCTTAAGGCATCATTCACTAGTTCATGGAAAGTTGTATAATTCTTAGTGACAACTTTGGTGCGGATCTCAGGTTCATTCGGAGTCCACGAACCTCTCGATCCTCTTTCCACCATTAGGATTCACCTCCGTGAAGCGAGAGATCCTTGAATCTTTTCGTAGTCAGTATACTTACGCCCCCACTTGCTTAAAATTTGGATCAATTCTCTCTCTAGAGCTGACATATGCACTTTAAGACAAAAGCTCCCTCGAAATAATTCCACGAGGCGATCCTTGGCAATGCCCGGCCCTTGATCAAGATGGGTATACGTTCTCCACCAATCTGAGCTCCCACCGTGTAATGCATGAGGCATTTGCGGAGAATATGGTCCCGACTCCCATTAACTCCCATAGGCTCAAATATACTCAAAGTCTCGAATGAACTACAATGCACGGATAGGAGAATCGAGATCCGGCAAACTTGGTAGGTCCCGCTTGACGGTCAAATAACACTACGTGACTCCAACTACGTCGATGTGAGCCTTTCTGATCTCGATCTCCTGATATTTTACCCGAATCTGTGGCCCGGCTAGGCTCGTCACTACCCACAATCGCATCCACATTTTGCGACTCTCGCTTTTCTACCGTCTAAAGCTCTACCCAACTCGGCCTCTACGCTTGTGGCGCCTCTGTGACTTCCTCATTGCGCCCCGCTAGCTGCGCCTACGCGGGAACCTACCCGAAACGGACCTCGTGGGTGGCGTCTGACAGGTCTATAAAATAACCAAAAGAAAAGAAGGATTCCGGACCCCACAAAAGCCCCAATATCGACAACTCTAACAGCCTCGGCTTGGGCACATAACCAGGGGCCATACATAAAGACCACGAACTGAGCTCGATACCAAAATTGTAGCGATCCACCCAATCGGTATTACTGAGGTTAAGATCATTCTTGGCCTTATGCAGTCGCGTCGATGGATCTGATAACAAATATGACCTCTTGACATTAACAAAGACAAAACTCTCTATTCCGTCATTGGTGTTCCCTTGACACATCCAACAAAACAAAGACAATGATGCAAATCCAAGATACAACATAGAGAGGAAAGAGTAATGACCCAGACCCGGCAATACCTGTCCTGACACACCGGTCTAAAATATACAAATCGACAACAAAAAGGAAATGGTGATGAGGACTTCACATGCACTTACGGCCTACTTTATGATCTCTGTATTTCGGCCAAAGCAGATCCTCGGCCACCTCAACGATGGCTCCTAGAGACCTAGGCATGAAAAGCATCGCCCATAGAAGAATAGAAGTCGGCTATTAAGGCGAGTGAATACAAATACCCTGGCCGATTCCGCCATATAATCATGCTTATATATATATATATATATATATATATATAACATATGCACGTACGTGTCGGGTTACTTAATAAATAGCATCCCACATGTCCACATAGATTTCTCTTATACAATATTTTATGGCTATACCGTGAGATTATATTCATAACTAATGCATATTCATTTAAGGAAAATAATCTCGACACACAAAATCATCAAGTGAGAATCCACCTGTGAGATAATACACATATAGAATGCGCCTCAAATATACACATATGAGAATTTCTCCACATAATACACATATGAGAATCCGCCTCGAATAATACACATATGAGAATCCACCTCCAAATAATCGAGATGAGGCCTCCGCTCCATCCTCCGACCCCATTTACACCCCCTGATGTGCATATAACAAACCTCCGAATCCACGGGGCTACCCTGATATACTGCTGAGCCTCCGGTCGGGGAGGTCCACCACCGCTCCGTAAATAACACATAAACCAATCAAGCACATGCAACGACCACGCATGACGCCTGTTGACACATACAATTTCATAACATGAATCATACCCCAAGAAACTATCTCATAATGTAACTCATAATCTCAATTATCTCATAACATATCTGTAATCTAGTTATCTCGTAATGTCCCGATCAAATCTCGGTTATTTCATAACATGCATCATAAATCACAATTTCCACATAATATCAGTCATAGTCACATAATACACATATCGAATAGTCTCGAACAACACATGAAAATATATAACATGATATATATATGAAAGGTCCCCGTCGTGAGATTTGTACTCGCCTCGAGGCCCAAAGGAAGTAGTAATGATAGCTGTATACGGTCCTCGTGCTAGATCAGGCCTCAAACTCCTATTCAAAAGAATTTATACATTATAACATTCAGCGAATAACTTCACTTAACATCTATATAAGCCCATTTGTTATACCGTCTCGTGATTCAAATTTACAACTCTTACTTGATCATCTATTCCCAATTGATATACACTTCTAACATTCCAACGTGCTATGTTCAATCGCCAACCCGTAAAATCTCATTATTAAGTATGCCTTATTACTGACAATGACATCTTAAGCATTCACAATCAATCCAGTGATCAATTGACAACTAATTAATCCATTAAACACAACCTCCGATTCGAATACTAAATGCTATACGAACTTTCCCCAAACTTTCTCAATCCAATCTCTATCTATCAATCCAAACCAATAATTCATTTCAAAATAACTATATTAAAGTCTCTCTAACCTCATATTACAATTTACAGAGTTAATTTAAGAAAAAGTCAACAAAATTGACCCTCGACTTACCCACTTTCTAACCCAATAATCACTCAAAATCACCTCTAATCCCTAAACTAAACTTAGATAACATTTATATACTATAAGCCAAGTCAAGATCTAAAAGTCAACACAAAAAGTCAAACTATATAAAAAGTCAACTCGAAGCTTTAAATGATGAATTTGAAGATTAAACTCATCTGTGATAACAAGATGGGGAACAAGATTTGAAGATTAAAACTCATACCTTTGATAACCTTAAGATGAGAGAGAGTTCGGCTTACTATCTTTATGGAAGAAGAAAAGAAAATTTTTGTTTTGTGTTGTGATAAGGATGATGATAAGATTATATGTTGAGTGGAGGCTGGAGTGGGAAGGTGGGACCCTCAAGTGGGTTGGTCTCGTTTGGTTCGTAAATTTGACTTACTGTTGCCGGTTTACCCGACCTAATTCGAACAGGTCGCATTCTAAATTTATATTCTCAAAATATATTGTCGTTCAGCCCATATTATCGTTACTCCATTAAAAAGAATTTTAACTTAAAAGCACTCAACAGGGCAGCTAAAATCAAGGTTTTCAGTATATTTCTTAGTTGGAGTAGTGAAGTCTTGGAGTTCTAGTCTTGGTAGGTTAGGTGTTGAAATCCACAGCGGGCATAGGTCAACTTGGTTGTCGGCTAGGTGTTTGATATTAGTCCTTGAGAAAGTTTCTTGTGTGTAATCAAACAATTCTTCAAGAGCTAGTTATCCTTACCAAAATCCCGAGGTTGGAAAGCCGGCGATTAGGCGTTAGGGAACCCGGCTCGTAAAAATGGAGTATTATTGTTGTCTACTACACCTTACCTTTTTACTTTCAAGTATTATTGTTATTTTAGTTAATCATATTTAAGTTGTTTTATTTCTTGACTAATCGTTCTCGAGCTTGGGTAGTTGGTTTATCGAATTAATTTATATTCATATAGTTTGTTAATTCCGCTATATTAAATTAAAACTTCGAAAAAAGATAGAAACTTAACTTAAAACCTTGTTTCACCCCCCTACAGGTTATATTTGGAAGCTAACAAGTGTTATCGAGCCAATTCTCGACTTAAGCTTAAAATCTTGTGTGTTGAAGGTAGGTCAAGTCTGAAGTACCATTGCTTGATGGATCAAACTATGACTATTGGTGTAACGCCTTCAAGTATCATGTTCAAAGCATTGATTACAAACTATGGAGGGTGATCATCAAGGGTCCACTCATTCCCATGAAATATCAAATTCTCGAGCCGGGCTAAATAGAACTTGACCAGGCGGAGGAGGCAAATATAAAGAGTTAGGTGCCGCCTTAAGTGGAGGTCCAATTGAGGATGTGGATAAAGGCAGTGATGGAGTCTTTGGGGACGAGGAACTCCAGAAAGTGGAGTTAAATTCTAAGCCATTCATGTTCTTCACAATGCCATGTGCATGGAGGTATGCTCGGGTCAGGGATTACCGTCGCCCCAGGATATATGGAACTTACAGAAACCGCCCATATTGGTTCTGTAGAGTAGAGGCTCTGAGGTTCGACTTTTATTAGAGAGTATCAAACCCCGCCCGAAATGTATCATGGAGAGTCTATCAAGGACATCGCCCAAGGTTGATACCTCATAGTAACTTGGATTCTCACAGGGAGACATTCTCCTTAGAAAGAAATTGAATGGGAGAATTATTGAAGCCGTGAATCCGGAGTTTGGTCAAAAAGTATGTGCCATAAATGAAGCCAAGGATATCAAGACTCTTTCCACTCAAGAGCTCATTGCATCCTTGAAAGCCGAAGAGGAAGTGATTGCTAAAACAAGGCTCGTGAATTGAGGGACAAAAAGAAAATGGCTCTTGTGGCGGCAAAAGCACAAAAAGTTGTTGAGAAAATTGAAAGTGACGAGGATGATGAGGTATGGCCATGTTTGCTAGAGACTACAAAAGTTTCTAAGATTAAAAAAACAATAGTGATCATGGACATAGAAGCTTGAAGTATGACAACTATGAAAAGAAAATATGAAGGACAAGAGAAGAGGGCAAAATCAAAAACTAAAATGTTTGAATACATGACCGGACATCTCAGATGGGTTGTCTCTGTTAGCTAAAGAGTCTCAATCAAGAAAGTATGCAACAAGGCCACTTGGGAGGATGAATCGAGAGCGAATCCGACTCGAAATTGGAAGACATGCAATAATAGTGTGTCTCGTGGCGGAAGACTCTGTAAATTTACCTCTTGGCTCATTCTCAACCGGATGAGTAGGCTTCATTAGTGATGATGAACACTCGACTAGTAGTTTGACAAGCTAAGCTATAGCTATGTGTTTGTTGAAAGTTTTGAAAAATTGCTTAAAAGGAAAAAAGAACAAAGCAAATGAAAGCTTGCTAAAACTACTTCTCCTGAAAATGATTGCATTGCTAAAGGCTTTGACTCCAATCTTAAAAATGATGGAATTCTTGAGAAAAATTGGAGCTTAAACAACGTCTTAGTAAGGTTGAGTTGGGCATTAAGATTTCGAAAAGTCACTTAACTTGTATTTCGCGAGAACAGCAAGTTGAATGAAATTCTTGATGCTCGGCGTTATCAACCAACAAAGAGTTTAAGGTTATTCAAGTATTAACTCTTATTCTTCTAATGTTCTTCACCCGTCCGATATTAAATTTATTAGACCACATTCACTTGCACTTAGTGTGAAATCATGGTCTTCTAGATGCCCGTTCAAGGTTGAGTGGTGGGCACACTTATGTCCCAAATCTCAAAGACCTAAATGGATTGTGAGAAAATCATTTGCTTACTAACTCGAGGACCCCGAAATCACGTTGGGTACCTAGAATGAGAACTTGAATTGGTTTGTAGAGGCCACTCATCCATGAAGGAAAATATTTGGATGGTAATGGCGGATGCTCAAGGCACATAGCGGAGATGCCTCACTCTTCCTAAAGCTTGGTAACAAGCGGTAGGAAATGAGGATTCGCTAACAAACGAAGCCCGTCAAAATCTAGGTAAAGGATGCATTGGTAAGAAGGTTGCTTAGATTAAAATACTTTGCTTGTGATGGCATGAAGTTTAATTTTCGATTATTGAGTCAATTATACGAAAATGATTATGAGTCAAGTTTTCTAAACATAAATTAATATCATTTAGATAGCCGTCATCATTTGTTATGCGTAGTTATCGGTTGATAATGTTTACTATGTAAATTTTGATAAGGTTAAAACAAGTAATATTTGCATGAATATTTGTTCATGATGATGGTTGTAGCCAGCCAGTTTGGAGTCGTACTAGCATTGAAATGTTGTCTAAATTGCATAAGCACTTGCATGTAAAGGTTTGTCAAATCTCCCAGTATAAAAAGGATAAGCTATGTGATGCATATCGACTCAGGTAAAATGCATAAATCATCTTTACCCAAATCTATAAATCTTGTTTCGTTAAACCATGTGCTTGATTTGTTACATATATAGATTTGTTTGGTGAGATGGATATTTGTGAGCTTAGGCTCTAAATATATTTTGTAATTTGTCGGTAGTTACTTTTCCCGAGGTTTACTTGGGTAATTTGTCTTCCTAATAAAAGTGATGTGTTTAAAGAGTTTGCTAAGTTGTGTAGAAAGCTCATGAATGAGAAAGACTCAAATCAAAGCCGCAGAAAGCGTCGTAGGTGAGTTCGAGAATGAGAGTTCGAAGAGTTTTTGTGGGAGTATGGGATCAACACAACTTTTCGGCACAGAACACCTATTAAAATGGGTGTGGAGGCGAAAGAATAGGACCATTCAAAATGGGCGGACATATTGAATGAACATAATTTGCCTAAATACTTTTGAGGACATGCATTGGACACGCTTGCTACTATCAACTTGGGTATTTCTTAGACCTATTCTTGAAAAGACTCCATATGAGCTTTGGTATGGTAAGATCCCTCGTATTGATTACTTTAAAGTTTTTGGGTGTAAATGCTATATTCTAAACACCAAAGAAAGATTGGGTAAATTCGATGCTAAATCTAATGAGTCAATTTTCTGGTTACTGAAAACTAGTAAAGCATATATCATACATAATAAGAAGGATCAATGCGTGCGAAATCCGTTAGGTGTAGTAGATGATGATGATTCATTAGGTGTCAATGTGGATGAATTCAAAAGAGTTGATGAGCCTCAAAATGAAGTTTCAAATAGGAAAGCATCAATTATGGGGGAAAACAAATAATCATCGAGACATAAGGCGTGGATGATTATCTCCATGAAGCGAACTTCGCTGAAGATTTACCTAGAGAGCCGAGAATTGTGAGGAATCATCCCCAGGACCTCATTCTAGGTGATCTCTCTCAAATGGGTAACTATAAGATCCTCCTTAAACGATAAATTTTGTCTTTATGGGCCTTTATGTCCTGAGTAGTACCTCTTAATGTTAGCAAGCTCTAGAGGATCCGGATTGGATTTTGTCTATGCAAAAGAACTTGAACAATTTGAAAGATTCACGAGTTGGCATTTGGTTGGAAAACCTTGTGATAGAACAATTATTGGAACAAAATGGGTTTTAGAAATAAGCTTGATGGCTTGGGTGGTTGTTTTGGTAAACAAAAGTCGTCTTGTTGTCCAAGGTTATAATCAAGTCGAAGGGGTAGACTTCGATGAAACTTTTGCTCCGGTCGCTAGGTTGGAATCCATTCGTATTATCCTAGCTTTTGCTAGTCATATGGATTTCAAACTACACCAAATGGATGTTAAAAGTGCCTTTTTAAATGGTCTTTTGGAAGAAGTTTTTGTAAAGGCCGGGTTTTGAAGATGCTAATTATCTTTAATCACGTGTTTTAAACTAGATAAAGCCCTTTGCAGTTAAAGCGGCACCTAGAGCTTTGGTATGAGAGGTCCCAAGCGCACATTTGGTTGCTAATGGTTTCAAGAAGGAAAACTTCGATTCCTTTCCTTAAAACCAAGGGCAAACATCTTATAGTTAATCGAATATGCGTTGATGATCGTATTTTCGGTTCTACTAATGATTTGTTGTGTAGAGGAATTTTATGATGACAAGTGAGTTCGAGATGAGCATGATGGGAGAATTGAACTTCTTTCTCGGACTCCAAGTGAAGCAAATGGATGACGGGATCTTCATTTGTCAAAGCAAATTCTCGAAAGAGCTCATAAAGAAATTTGGTATGGAGGATGCAAAAGTGATCGGGACTCCTATGTCTACATCAACTAAGCTTGACAAGGATGAGCAAGGTACAAGCGTTAATGAGACTAAATATCGAGGTATGATTGGTAGCCTTCTTTATCTTACCGCATCTAGACCCGATATTATGTTTGCCGTGTGTTTATGTGCTCGTTTTCAAGCGTGTCCCAAAGAGTCTCATCTTAAAGCGGTTAAAAGGATCCTTCGGTATGTGAAAGGAACCGTTGACTATGGCCTTTGGTATCCAATGAGCAAGAACTTTGAACTTGTGGGATATTCGGATGCGGATTTTGCGGGATGCACACTTGATAGAAAAAGTACTAGTGGGACTTGTCATTTCATTGGACATAGCCTCGCTCGTAGTCGAATGAAACAACGTAGTGTGGCGTTATCCTTGGCGGAGGCAGTATCATGTGAGTTGGAAATTGTGTGGCTCAAGTGCTCTAGATGGAAACAAAGATTGGAGGATTTTTGTGATCAAGTATAATCAGAATTACCGGTGTTATGTGACAACACGAGTGCCATCAACATTGCCAAAATCGATTGCAACATTCGAGGACGAGCACGGTTGAGATCCTTCATCATTTCATCCGGGATCATGTGCAAAAAGGGAACATTGATCTCAGTTCGTAGAACAAGCGATCAACTTGGATATCTTCACCCGAGCCACTACCGAGGATCAATTTAACCCATGATAGGCGTGAAATTTGGGGATGTGATCTTTCTAGTATGTGATTATGTTTTCTTATGTCTTTTCTGAGTTTGAATTACATGCGTGCTATGTTTATTTATGTCAAAAGCATTTTTTATATATTGGGATGATAAGCCAAATGATAAAATTTGTCGATTCACGGTGAGTGTAATTGATGGTTGTTGTGGATGTTGAGTGATGTGGTGATTTGCGGTTGTGTATCGAGGAAGGAGATGTTTGTTTTGTTGGGATTTTGGAACTGTTGGATGCGTGTCGGGTTGTTTCGTTGGTTGGCTCAGGATGTATGATGTATTTGGTGATTTGGTGTGTGGATTTGAGACCCCAGCCAGAGCCCCTGCGAATGGGTCTCGAAGGCGTATAAATAGCCTATCTCCTGAGACCCGTGAGACCCCACTCCTCTAGATGAGGTCTCGATGAAAACCCTATATACTCCCTCAACCGGTACACACACTTCAACACAAAAACACATGTCAACCTAAATCACCCCAAACGTCCCAATCCACTTTCAACCCTGATTGATCCAAAGTTTTTATTTTTATCAACGATTCACAAATTCTTTTCATGCTTCAATTCACAAAATTCACACCAAATGCAGTACACTCTCATTTCTTTCCCATAAATCATTACTCGAATAGCGAAACCTCAAATCCTAGCAAAAGAAGGCAAGAAGGGCAAAACCCCCGATCCACCAAAGACAGTGGTCATTTATCAAAGGGGTAGTTATTCCAATCCGACCAAGTGATGGTGAAATGTTTGCCGTCAAGGGGTGGAAAAAAGCGGAAGGATGGGCAAACCGAACATCGCGATGGGTATTTCTATGATGGGGTTGACTTGGAGGGTACACACTTTTGGGATCTTGTCAAGGTCCAAAATGGAGAAGTTCTTAGGTAGTCTATGCTATTTTTTTTCAGTTGGTGTATTTTTCTATGAGCATGTGATTATTCAAACACCTAGTAGCAATAGTCTTAGCATTAAGTTGGAATATAATGGTAAGACATTGGAGTATAAAATGAGGAACTTTAAGGAAGATTTCGGGTTGTCCTCGAGTGGGTTTTCTAGTTACGCTTATGATGTGTGGCCTCCGGCGGACAAGTTAGTCGTGGCTCATGTGACCCGAAATTTTAAATAACGATTAGTAGATTTAGAATGGATATCGTAAGAAGGAGTTGTTGATACATTTAAGGTGCCTACATTTGTATACGGGGGAGGCGAGATTTGCTAACACTTGTATTGTTAAGTCCTTAGTACCCGTCGGATCTCAAGATAGAAATCCCAATAGAGTTGTCAACTCTCTAACCTACAAATTCTTGCTCCGAGAACGCATAAATCTCTCTATCCTTATTGCCTTCCACATGCGCCATTCAATGGAGTAATACTAGGACTTGCATTGTTAAGTCCTTAGTACCCGTCGGATCTCGAATGAAATCCAAATAGAGTTATCAACTCTTTCTACGGGATGCTAATCACTCACATTATGGAGTCTTGGGGTGGTGATAGGTTATTTCCAAGAGGTATGCCATGATAGGCAGCGCCCGTAGGATCACAAGAGTACTAGCGTGCACCATTGCCTATCACAACAATCGTCTTTGGTGGAAATGGGAAGCTAAATTATTGTCGTGAGGATAGAAAAAGAAATTCTTGCTATAATGGTTAGGAAATGGTTCGGGAGTAGATGATTTAGAGGATCCGGTGTTCTCGGATGATGATAATGATGATGAGGATTTTGATGCGGATGGGGATGATGATAATGAAGAGATGATGATGATAGTGATGGTGGTGAGGTGCCTGTCGCTGCGAAGCTACTCGTGAGGCGTTGCAAAATCTTTCATGATCATACGTCGAGCTAAATGAGTTTGAGCAGAGCGAAAAAATCTGACAGAAGACAATCAAGTTCAACTCATGAGGGCAAGCCACATTTCTCAAAGACAATAAAGCTCAAGAAATTATGTCAAAGGAATAATGAAGTTCCTCTCATGTTTCGGGGATGCAAATGAGAGGACCAAGGCCAACAAAAAATTCTTGGAACATTCGGACGATGAGGGAGATGTTGAGGTTACTACCGGGGATGAGGGTACTACTTCACATCCGGCTTCTACTTCTCCGGGTATTGGCCTCGAGGACTACATTCTTGACGATGATGAGGAGGATGCGATGGGGCCATTCTTGTGAATGGCGGTGGTCGAATCAATTAAAGGACTTTGATGACGACCTTTATATTTTTTACGCTTTGTTTTTAGTTGTGTCTTGCTTAGTCTTAGATCAAGTACCCCTTTGTGATGATCCCAAAGTGTTTTAGACTTATGCTTGTTATGTTAGACTTATGCTTGTTATGTTTTATTGTTTTAAGACTTATGCTAGTTGCGTTTATTTATAGTGATTTGTTGGATGTTTTCTTAACTACCTCTTTGTCGTGCTATTATATTCATATTGTATTGATATGTCATTTATGAGTATTGTTGTTTTATTGCGCAAGAAAACATCGGGAATCTTATGTTGAGGGGAGCGTTGCTTACGTTTTATATCTCTTTTCCCCTTAGCATAAGTCAATTTGTTATCATAAAAAGGGGGGAGTTTGTTGAATAATAGAATTCGATTCAAACCTTTTGTAAAGATAACAAATTGTTTAAACAAATTAATTCGCTTACAAGTGAACTTGTTATTAGGTTTCTTCTTTAATAAGTTCAAGTGCTTAAAGGGTTGGTCGAGATGTTCGGAGGCCTTCGAGAGTTGAGTCAAACAAACACAGAAAGCTAATCCAAAGGCTTCGTGGTTTTTTATTTTTATAGGCGTTTGTAAAACTCTACACTTTAGTGTATGTTGTTTTTAATATGAGAGTAATGACTTTTGGTTTAATCTTGGTTGGTTTAAAATTGATAGTCCATTAGTTTCTAATCCCTAAGTATAGATTGATTCATTGTTAAGGCTCATTTCGTGGTAGTAATGTTAGTTTCGAGGTAACTGGCTTGATCCTTGTTTTGGAGGAGAAACCGCGGTCCACATGAGACCTATCCGAGAGGGTAGAGATGCCGATGGGGGAATCCCGATGATCTGGACCTGCCGATAGAGATTACATACGGAGGCGCTTATAGCCGTTACCGCGGCCCGTCGAGGGCTCGTGAGACCCCGAGATGCCGATGGGTCTCGATGCTGTCTTTTCAGCTATTTTGTGTACTATATAAGTCTCTTTCTATTTTAAAACCCTAACCTTTTTTGATCCATCTTTAAAGCATTTAATCTCTCTGAAATTCAAAAAGGCAAAAGTTAAAGCTCTCACATTTAATCTTCATCATCTTTAGTAGAGAGTTTCCATAGTTGTGTGCTTATTGTATTACTCATCCTTAATTGTGATTAGGTGGAAAATCCTTGTGTGGTGTAGCATAAGGTTTGCTATTCTTAGTTGGAGTAGTTAAGTGAAATCCTAAGAGTGAAGTCTTGGGTTCCTAGTCTTGGTAGATTAGGTGTTGAAATCCTTAGCTTGGAGCTTGGGTCACTTGGTTGTAGGCTAGGTGTTTGATATTAGTCTTGAGAGAAGTTGCTTGTGTGTAATCAAACAATTCTTCAAGAGCTAGTTATCCTTACCAAAATCCCGAGGTTGGAAAGCCGACGGTCGAGCATTAGAGACGAGCTCGTAAAAATGGAATGTGTATTGTCTCTACACCTTACCTCTTTTACTTTCAGTATTCTTGTTATTTTAGTTAATCATATTTTAGTTGTTTATTTCTTGACTAATGGTTCTCGGCTTTGGGTAGTTGGCTTATTGAATTAATTTATTCATATAGTTTGTAAATTCCGCTATATTAAATTAAAACTCGAAAAGATAGAAGCAACTTAAAACCTTATTCATCCTCCCCCCTCTAAAGGTTATATTTAGATATGATGTAAATGTTCATGTTTATAAGGCTAAACTTGTATCCAAAGGTTTCAAACAAATTCAATGAATTGATTATGATGAAACCTTCTCCCCAGTTGTAAAGTTTAAATCCATCCGGATTATCTTAGCCATCGCTTCTTATTATGATTATGAGATCTAGCAGATGGATGTAGGCGTATTCCTTAATAGGAATCTAGAAAAGTAGGGCTTCCATCGGGTCGGTTCGGTTCGGTTTTGGGCATTTTTTGGAACCGAAATCGGTTCGGTTCCGGTCGGTTCGGTTCTAAATCGGTTCCGATCGGTTCGGTTCGGTTCTCGGTTATTTTCGGTTTTGTTCCGTTGGTTTTCCGGTTATTTTTCGGTTTTTGTTCCGTTCGGTTTTTTCGGTTATTTTAAACCGGTTCTGCCGATTTATTTTTCGGTTATATATATATATATATAATATTTTTAATTTTTAATTAAAAAATTCAATCGGTTCGATTCGGTTCCGAACGAACAGCTCTTCCCCCGATTTTGTATTTTTCGAACCTCGTCGATTCGGTTCAATCGGTTCCTCCAATTTCGGTTATTTTGATTCGGTTCGGTCGGTTGGTTGGTTGTATTTTTGTTGGCACTATAGAAAGGATATGTACATGACACAGCCTCGAGCTTTACATGTCTAAGGGACCTAAGAAGGTATGCAATGTATCGTGCGGCTACGAGTGTATGTGGCTGTTATGCACACGTCCAAATGTATCGTGCGGCTCTAAGTGTAACAAGCCGTTGCAGTCATGTCGGTGAAAATCACTGGAATTGCTTTGTGAAACATCTTAAGTACTTACAAAGGACTAAAGATCGTTCCTTGTATACGGTGGGATAATGAGTTATTGATAGAAGGTTACACGATGTCGGTTTCCAAACCCGATAGAGGCGATAATCGATCCAAGTCCTAATAAAATTATAATAAAATATATTATGAAAATATTTTGAAAAATATATTATGAAAAATTATAATAAAATATATTATGAAAATATTTTGAAAGACAAATACAATAATATTAAATTTATATTTATTAGAACAAATTAAAAGGAATTAAAATATATGTGATAAACAAAAATTTAAGAGGTAACACAATGACATAGTCATAGTGTGGGCCAATAGAGGTTACAACTTAAGTTTAATTATTTGTTTTTATCTAGTTGTAAGCATATTTTAAACTTAGTTACAAAATAACATGCCTTCTTGAAGCCTTTATATAACTTCAAGAGGTAGGTTTTGGCCCACCGACTTTTGAATGCTCGTGGTATTAATTATTGAAGTTTCATACTTATTAGATGTGTTGTAAGTAATAAAACTTTTACATGTTGAATTTAATTCATCGAGTTATCTTCATTTATCATATATATATATTAATTATATATATATATATATAATTATATATGTATTCCTTTAAGCACGTATGTATATGACTTATATATTTACTACACCAATTATTTATTAATTAACCTATTGAAATTTTAACCACTGATAATTATTTCAAGAACCATCTTATGAAAAATCAAGTCAAAATTTCTCGATTTCAGTTTCACAAAAAGCTCAAAAGGAAGCTTCAACTTTCGAATTTAATGTTTCAAATGTCAATTTAAAAATTCAAGTAGTGATCATCAAATATTGTAAGGAAGTACAAATTTCATGTTTAATAACTACATATCAATTATTTAAATATGAATCTAATTATTAAGTTAAAACAATATATGAGGTTGACATATAAAAAATAATCTATACTAATAAATAATATGGTCTTGTTTAGTTTGAAATATCCAATTTTTAAATAAATGAATATGATATCTATATTTTTTCTACTCCTTGACAACAAATTCTCAATGTTATTTTTATTTTTTCATTATTATTAGTTTTCACTGTTAATTAATAGAAGCTTTATTATTTTATGATTTGAAACTCACAAGTGACACTTGTCAAAATTTAATTATGCATGTTATTATTAAAATTAAAGAGCTAAAATAAAGGCAAAGTAAAAATAAGAAAAATAAGTCGATCAACAAGTTTTTTAGAATTAGATATATATTTGAACTTGATCAATAATTTAACATTAAGATGTTGTTGTGAGACATTAAAGTTATATATTTTTAAGATATGACTTGAAGATGTGGATTTACTTTTAATAATTCTTAATTATTGAAGTATTACAATTATTAAGTACTTTTTAATAAGTTTATTTGAGAGGTGATTTAGTCCTTACAAAAAAGGAAAGAAACAACAACCATGATTAATACACATTTAGAATATATCTATATATATATATAGATTTTGTAGCTAGATTTCTTAGACACTAATCTTACTTTTCTAAGATTTCATCTCAAGAATCCTAAAGCAATGGAGTAACTAGAAGGGACATACAGAACAAAATGTTAAGAACCAAAATGTTCTGATGCAATTCAATGATGAGAACCAATATGTTCTAATGCAAACAATTTCAAAAGTTGAAACCAAAATCCTTGCTTTCAAGCTAACTGCAGTTTTTGCTCAGAATTTTTATTTCTCACTATCTAAAACAAGTAATCCAGCACAGTGAGAAAATCAATTAGGCAAGTAGGATGAATATCAAATACAGCATTGACAAAAGAGAACGGCATTGAATCTTCTCGAGGTTAATATTGACGAACTGTGGCGTTTTTGTTGTATTATTATTCAATATGTTCTTCGTCTCCTACTGCTGGTTCTTCTTCGTTATTTCCTTCATTAGGCTTTGTCATGATTGGAGCAGCAGACAACACTTGTGTCACAACCTCTACCAAATCTAATAAGCTGTCTCCGTAACGAGTCTCACTCTCCTCTACAATCTGTGGATAGTGAACAATAACATGCAATCAATCGACAATGAATCGTAACTCATTGCAACTTCAGACTCTGAAAAAGAGACATGTCATATAAAATATGCAGAACTACGATGGAAACAATGTGCCTCGACGAATTCGTCACAATGACTATTTGAATGAAAAGTAACTTCAATTTCAAAATAAACATGGCTTTCAAAAGAGATTATTGTTGGTCATGCATAGAAAACACATGTAAAATACTAATAGTGACTAAAATCTGATTCTACTAAATTCCCTAATCATGTAGACTGTGCTTTAGTGCTTATACGTGTGTCAACAAATTCAAAATCACAATGTTGAGAAACACAAGATTACCACAAGTAAAATATATATAAATTATCAGCATGAACGAGAAACAAGATAAGTATCACCAAGATGTCCCTCAACCTAGTGTAGCGATCCTGTTAGGTTGCTACGGGTTGATATAAATAGTAGAACAATATATAGAAGAAAGGGCAGAAATAGTTGAGGAAGACGATATATGAGGGAGATTAGAGATAGAACTTAGAAGAGGTTAGAGAGAGATAGAGAGAAGCATAATTAATTCATTTCATTTCTTGTTTAGTTTCTCAATACATTCAATTATTTATAGAATCCTACAACTAGTGACATGCACACAATGTGATGCCTTTCGGAATATAAAATGCAAATAACAAATAACAACTTTTGGCTTCTAGTGTAATTAAGGTGTGATTCTACTTGGTTCATGCTTTCTTATTGTAGGGTTATGACACTCCGCTCCCCCTAGAGCATACTTGCCCCTAAGTATGTAAAAATTCTAAAAGGAAGCGCCCATTATTGATGTCCAGAATATAGCACACTATTGTTGAGATGATCTTCCCTTAATAACCAATACTGGGATCCCATGGAAAGAGCAATAAAATAACAACCATATATGTGGCATTCTCCCTCTTGAATGAACCCACATTCTTGCACTTCTTCCATTCCAGAAAAATCAATCAATAGCTTTGCAAATACTCTCAGTTTAACAATGGCGCTCTTGGCATTCTGATTGATGATCCGAGCATTAGTTCTTATGCCAATCGCTAAGAAGAATGCCTTAGGGTCAGACCTTGCAATGGTCCTAAAATAAATTACTGAATCAGTTTGCGACATCCAAATACAATTGTTGTCCTCCTTTTCATTAGAGGAATTTGACATCAGCTCATAGAGGAACATGTCCTTGCTGCTTGGGAAAATTCGAGGACCAAACTCAAGAAGTGGTTAAGCTCAACCTCATTCCTTTGTTGAGCACTAACATAGTTGAATTCATCATCTACCTTATTTTTTCCCCGATATTGACTGATGACATCGTCATATTTTGGTGCATCAGAAATCTGAAGTTGCTTCTTACAAATTCCCCAGACTTGTCGAAAACTTGACTCATCAGGAGGACATCCTAGACTTCTCAGTTTTTTCGAGGTAAAATTGCTCATTGTAAACCAAACCCACAGTTCAGCAAGACTTATACCACTCCAATAAGCAATCAGACTTCTTGATCAAGCATGATCTCAGCTTACAGGAAAAATGCCTAGAACATATCCAACGTGTTTAGAAAAGGTGTCATGTTTCGACACCACTGAAGACACTGAATCTTCTGATAAAAAATCATTTGGTATAATTGACTGCGATCTCCAGGAATCATGTAAATGCATGCTTAATTTTCTTAAACATTCGAGATTTCAACTGAAGTCTACAAATGATTCTACTATCAATATCTGATTTGTACCAAAGGGAGAGGAAAGGTGTTCACAGTACTGACAAAGCTTCTTAAATACTAAAAATAGCTTGACGAGTGCAAGTCGTTGTTACAGATATCCTTACCATTAAATTTTGGGCTGAATATATGTTCAACCAGCCATTTGATCAAGTCCCAGCTGCCCACCTTTAAACTAATAGAAAGGCCATGAAGGGACTGTGTTCCAAGGTACATTAGGAGCTCTATTTCATTCGAAGCCAGCACCTTAGTCCGTCGAAGCTGAGAAGAGAGTTTGAGATATACGCTTCCTTGGATAATTTGTTCCTTCAGAAAAACTGAATATGCATCACTAATGCATTCAATAATTTGTATCCCCAAAAACTTCCTAGAATAATCAACTTCAATATTTTTAAGCATCTCTATTTCAGATTCATTCACATGATAATCCATTTGATCATTTTCCATTCCAACAAAAACATCCAGTTCCCTCACAAGAATTCCAGGATCATATAGTTGATCCCATATAAGACCATTACAGTTCATTAAACAAACAATGGAACTCAACTTCATAGTAGTAATATAATGATCAAAATAATCCACAGGGTTTATAAGATTATTGTGAATCACTGTGCTATCTAAAATATTGACTTCCAGGTCTCGTTATGCTGTTCATGTAATGATGTATCCACATTAATAAAAGGCTTAGGCTGTATCTCTGTTATTACAAAGTTTAATACCTCTTTTAGTTGAAGTTGAGAAGAGGAGTAGTTGTCCCCTGAAGTAGTGACAGCCCAAAGATGATGAAAACATGGTCGTTGAGAAGCCTAACTAAACTGGCCCCCTTTAATCATCGAACTTTGAATAATAAGAGACGATTGACACATGACTGGACCTCCCAAATTGTCGAAAGTGTGTGGAATTCCATTAGGCTTTTCACAAGCAATTTTTCTCCTAACTTGTTTGAGCTCATTAGAAAGCCAATCCATGCTATTCTTATACTTATCCCACTCCTTAAGTTCTATAGAACTCATGACTGCAGGCTGATAATCAGGTATCAATGGTGCGATCATTGAGATGGAAGTGTTGCCTTCTCCATATGAAGATATAGCAACGTCATCAGTCCATATCACACCTCCATCAGTTATGATGAATGTGGAGTTCCTAGATTCTTGGTCTTCATCTCCATAAGTATCAAATACTGTCAGATCAACAACTCCACTGGAATTGAAGAGTTGATTTCAATTCTCCTAGAAGGCGTATATGATTTTTCCATAATTCTATAGAACAACTATGGAGATGAATCACAACTGAAAAATTCGAGAAAGAGATTTAAAAGTTGAGGAAACGAGAGCAGGTCTTAGGACAGTCTTGACTGATACCAAGTGTAGCGATCACAATGAGGTTACTCTGAGGTTGAGATAGATAGTAGAATAGATAGAGAAAGGAAGAGATAGTTGAGGAAGAAGATAGATGAGGGATAGAATTTAGAAGATGTTAGAGAGATATAGGAAAAAGAAAAACTAAAGAGAGAAGCATAATTAATTCATTTCATTTATTGTTTAGTTTCTCAATATATTCAATTATTTATAAAATCCTACAACTAATGACATGCACACAATATGATGCCTTTTGGAATATAAAATGCAAATAACAAATAACAACTTTTGACTTCTTCTAGTGTAATTAAGGTGTGATTCTATATGGGTCATGCTTCCTTATTGTAGGGTCATGACACCTATCACCTAACTGAGGTGACTTCAAAAGAAATCCATGTATATGGTGTCCAAGAGACTTATAGCTATAGGAGGTGTCGTCATTAAAGCTCACAATCACTTATCACTCGATTCTGATTACTTCCCACTTCTGCAAAATATAAGTTATATGATGTTCAAGGGACTTATAGGAGGTGTTCAACTTTTAAGCTCACAATCACTAACCATTTGGTTTTGATAACTTCCTGCTACTGTCAAACAAGAAAATTCTGTTAGATCAAATATTCTCACAGGAAACTCGCTTTTGTAAATTTACCCTCCATCAGTAACAAGTATAGGTGATGATGCAATGTCGAAAGGTAAGAGATATGTAATATCCATAAGAACTCACATAACTAGTATGTTTCTCAAATAGCATTCGTTAGAATTTATAAAAGTCCAACTACAATATGAAGATAATCATATTCAAGTACTGTTATACTAAATGTAATATCATAAATAACTACACTATTCTCAAGTTAGTAAACTACGCATATTTGAGTCCTGGAAAGACGAAGTGCAAATAAGTTACCAGTATATGACCCTCGGATTAAAATTCTATCAGTAATATTCCACGGAAAGATTTACAGCAGAGTAGGTAATGAGCTAATCCAATAAATAGAAGTATATACAGAGAATTACCGGGTCAATTTCAACACAAGAGGATGGAAGAATGTTGATGATATTAAGAATCTCAACCTTTGCAAGTTTATAGTTCTTGCATTTCTCCATAAACTCTATGACATTTTCTCTTGTCAGATTGGATACAGCACTCTGCTATAAATAAGCATATACCTGCAACAAAATTGAATAATTAAATAAAGAATTTATTATCATGAATCATAATATGCCACAATTCGGACCCCCCCTTCAAAAAAAATCTTCCTCTATCATAATTATAACAACAGATAATCAATCTACTTTTGAACCAATACTCCATCCACATAACTTTTTTTCTACCAATATACTAATATAATTAGATACTACTCAGCACATAGTCACATACTTAAATGTTAAATGCACATCAAAAAACAAGTTCTTTAAATAAAATTTTAACTTGGGACTAAAATTTAGTAGTTTTTTAAAATGATTAATCAAACCATCTAATCAAACAGGGATGGAAGTAGTAATTAAGAAAACAAACTTTGAATTCGATTAGTGCAACAGTATCTGTAAGCCTTGTAGGATCTTTCCCAGCTCCTCTCGACTTTAGAAAATAGAGAACTTCAAAGTTAGTTAGAACACCAGCATTTGCTTCAAGTCTGCAAAATTTCACCACCTTCAACAAACATAACCATATTATCAAATAAATACTCCCCCATCTAAAAAAGATTGTGGAGTTTGATTTCCAATGGTCAAAATTAACAAACTTTGTCAAACCAATCGACTCACAAAACAATTATTCGAATCAAAATATTCATGTTAAGAGTTAATATTCCCTCCGTATCAATTTAAGTGATAGTTTATTTTAAAATACTATCTTTATCAATTATATTGATACTAAGAGAGTAGTAAAAACACTCAATTTCACAAATAAGTTTACCACATTCAAGAAAACATGATTTCCAATGCCAAAATAAACAAACATGATTTGAATCAAAATAATCAAGTTAATAATAGCTAACAGTAACTAGGTCAAGAATACAATCTTTTATATTTTGATATATTATTCATAAGTATATAAAAATATATTATTAAATTTCAACCACAAAAATTCAAAACTGGGATAGAGTCTAAGATAGCAAAAAAATGGGAAAAAATTAACATAGAAATACATACATCTTCATCTCTGTGATAGTAGAAGTTGAACCTTTAAGCTTCAAAACCCAACTATATTTTATATACCCACCAAAAAGAACTTGTCTTTTTATACAAATTCCTATGTCATAAAATATAAAATAAAGATATCATAATTAAATAAAAATACAGTTAAACACAAAATTAAATCAAAATTTTATCATACAAATGATGAGGAAGAAGACAAACCTTCGGAATATGGGTTGAGAGAGCTTATAAGTTAATAATTATAAGAGTTTTTATTAAATTTGAGAAGTATTGATTAATTTCATAGCTTTGATTTAATAAATTAAATTATCACTGGTAATAGGTTTGGCATGGGCTTGGACATGAGATTCGGACTGGATCAATGCGAGTCTAGATGGGCCAGTTTTATTTTGATGTTGATGTTTATTTTTGTATGGAATTAGAATAAAATGGTAAGAACATTTACGTTCTAAAATCCACTCAAAACAATGACTATTATTCACCCCAAATTTGTAGCAAACAAAATGTTACCAAACACGTTTACGTAATTTAAAACAAACCCATAATTAAAAATTGAATCCTTTTTATCGGAAACTAAATTGAACCTTTGTTTATCGAACAATCATAAAAAAAAGTTGGAAGAAAGAAAATTGTGATTAAACAAAATTATTAAAGTATATAAATGTTGAATTGGTGTAGAATTATTAAATGAACAAAAGAAAATATGAAGTGGAATGTCGAAAAATACAATAAAAAAGAGGATGTTGAATGTTGAAACTATAAATCATGTGATTTTGACTCCGATTTTCAATAACTCGAAGATTTAACAACATTATTTTAACTATATTGATGGAACTTTAAATTGTAATCAAGTTCAAATTTTGACACTCTACTTGAGGTGTTGATGAAACGAAAAAGCTTAACTTAGAAAATAAAAATAAATCGGTCCTTATTAAACAAAATGGAATTAAAACGCTTATCGTATGGTAATATTCTGTGGTCACTGGAATAACCCTAGTGGTTAAGCGAAAAACTTAACTTTGTTAAACAAAGAGTAATTAGATCATGTTGATCTCTGCCATAAACTAAAAAGGCTAAGGCGCGTATGTTAAATGAAAGCTGGCGAAGTGAAAAGCGGGTCATTTGGCGAATATCGCGAATTATAAGCGAATCGAATAAATATTTAGATATTTGATAGCAATTCGAAAGAAAAACTAGAATTAGTTGTATTGACAAGCTTTACCCATACTATTTATTGATATATATTCATCATCCATTAAATAAATAATACAACAATAGATAAATAAATATTGTTAATGAATAGAATAAATAATATGATTATAAAATATATTGTAATTATTATTATAATAATAATTATTATTATTATAATTATTAATTCTTATTATTATAATTATAGTAATAATAGTATTATTAATGTTATTATTATTATTATTTTATATTATTTTATTATTATCATAATTTACATTTATTTATTCAGTATTATTATTATTATTTATATTTGTAATACTTAGAATTGTCGACTTCGTAAATAGAATAAACTAAAATATGAGATTTTTAATTTATTTCCGTGAATTTGGAACCCACTAAATATATTTTGTGTTCGTGAATGATTTTGTCCGGAAGTTAGTTGTCGAATTAAGTTAAAACGAGGTATCGTCGAATTAAGCGGATTTTATGGGAGGTTGGGCTTTTAGACTGACGATTACTGACTCACTTAAGGAGCATTATAGCCCAAACCCAAACCAAATTGCATTTTCTTCTCACACTTGACGAGAAACAAGAAAGCTGTTAGAAAGGTCCATGGTTTTATTCTTTCTTTCTCAATTTTCTCCCTCAATTCTCGAGTTTGGAGCTAAAATTTTTGGAGAAGTTTCTCCTCATCCACGTCATTTCAAGGTAAAAAGGTGGGTTGGTATTTTGTGAAATCCAAACTTTGACTTTTGTTGATTTTTTGATATTTTGGATTTTTATTTAAGCCAATTGATTCTTGGGTTGTAGATTAGTTGTTCTTGGATTGAAATATGGTGTTTGATGTGAAATTTTGGATATTTTTGAACTTTTGGGTTGACTTTGGATTTTTGGATAAATTATTGAATAGAATTATTGTCTAGGCCTAAATTGTAATATAGGATTGATAATGATCGATATTTGGGGTAGAAAGTGCTGTTATAGTGGATTGACTTCAGGTGATCGTGAGTTGACTTTCGTTAAAATGTGGTGGTTAATGTAAAATAAGTTAGTGGACCCGTTATTGTGGCTTGTTTTTGGAATACAAATATGAATTATAGGTGTTGGGAACAAATAGGTTGGAATTAATCGTCGTGAGTTTTGGGATGGTAATCGAACTTAGGGATTAGGGGTGGGGACATAGTTAAATTGATTGGGAAAAAGGTTAGTGGAATTATTGAAGTTATTTGGAAATGTTGGGGTTGAATAAGATATGAGGTGATTATCAAATTTAGTCAGGGTAGTGAGGTTTATCATGAGATTGTTATTGAAACATATGCTTTGGTAATCTTTAAATGAGTTGTAATTTATAACTGAAATGAGTAAAGTCGGTATTTAAATTAGGATAAAGGGAATTCGAAATGGTTGCGAGTTGTGATTTTATTTTTTGTAATGTGCATTTGGGACTCGGGCGTGGGAGCAGTGAGATCGATTATTTGCTTAGGCGCTAGGCAAATGGTATACGTGTTATGAACTTACATTGTGTATAGTTGTGAGGCTGTGAATTGTTGACTTGTGTAGTAGTCGCGTGCAGAGTGCGTATGGTGGTTATTGGAGGTATTTATGTTTGAGTATATTTATGTTTAGGGGATTTTTAGTATGCTTATGCTTTGAGTGTATTCCTGTATTCATGTTGAGTATATTTGTGTTATGGACGTATCTGGGAGTGTATCTCTGTTTGAGTGCAGGTTTTGTACGAATTGGTTGTATTGTGTGTGATATGGATGTTACATTGAGACTATTGTGTGTTTGTTGTGTGTTTGACATTGTCCGTGTGATTTGTGGACTGTTTGATTTGTGGATGTTGAGATGATGTGGGGTGTTCGAAGGGTGAGCCTGCCAGGAAAAGGATATGACGATGTTGGGTGTTCGAAGGTGAGCGCGGAAAAGGATATGTTGTTGGGTGTTCGAAGGGTGGCGCAGGAAAAGGATGGTGTTATGTTGATGTGTGTGGGTTCAGGCACTTTGTGAATTGTTTATTTTTTGGTTGTGGTATTAACGTGTTGGGTGAAATTTTCTTTGGTTACTTGTTTGGTTATGTGGTGTGAAATATGAGACATGTGAGTTAACGTAAAGTCGAGGTTTTCTACAAGATGTGCGTTTATTGATGATGAGTATTTTACGTTATGATCTTGTGGTAGTTAGCGTATTTACTGATATTTATATATATATATATGTACAAACATATTTATTACGTCACTTATTGCACTCACGTACTGCGTATACATTTTATCCGCAGTAGCCATGCTACATTCGGATATGGGTAAATTACCGTCCGGAGTGATCCGTTCCATAGGCGTAGAAACTTCTGCTTCACTCAGTTATTGAGTGCCCTTTTGAAGCGGTTGAGTTCGCGGTGTCACGGTGACTTTATTTAAGCGAGGCGAATTATTTAGGATCTCGTGATCCTCTCTTTTCATTACTTCGATGTAAACAGTTTTCACTTTTGGTTTTGGAGATGTTGAAATTGTAAGATATTTTGTGGTACATTTTGTGACTTGGTTGTTGTGGTGTTTTATGTTTTGGGTTTGGCTAGAAATGCCACGATGGTTAAATTTTGTATGTCGACGTTTTAGGTTTTCGAGGCCAACATTTTTCGTGGCGTGAGTTCTCTTTGGTTTTTAAACATGTGTTTTTTAAATTATCGGCAATCGATTAGTGACGCTTCGAATATCTGAGTTGATGGCGACAAACCTCGAGGCGTACGACTTCGAGGCGGTGGTCTGATTATATTATCGAGCCGAGGTTCAGTCCACAAGTTTTGTAAAAATTTTGTGTCATGAGTCTTTTATGAGTCTAGAAATCATTTTATTTTCTTTCCGTGGGCGTAATAGGATGCCACCGAGAGAGTTGATTCTTGTGAGATCGAATCGCGGACCCCGTTAGGGTAGAGGTGCTACAAGTAGAGGCGGAGACTAGTATGGGTAGGGGTGATGCCGGAAGAGGCCGGGGTAGACCAAGAGGTAGGGGTGCTAGAGGCCGAGCTCGTGGAGCTAGAGGAAGGGGGCGTGGTGAGGAGCCGAGTGCTGAACTTGACGGGTCCCCGGGGAGGAAGGTGCAATTCCCAGAAGAGTCAGGGTATGAGAACTTCGGAGAGGCAGTGGGAGTGGCAGCGTGTCCCGTTGCAGGCCAGTGGCACTCGAGGCGGAGGTCGAGACAGAAATTGCTAGACAGTTTCCTGAAGAAGGGACCACCTGAGTTTCGTAGTGCCGCGACACCGGAGGTTCTTGTCCAATTCTTGGAGGCATTAGAGGCCAAGTTTGAACCGATGGAGTTCGGGGGATGAGGATTGAAGGTGAAGTTTGCGGTGTACCGGTTATTAGGAGGAGCTGGAGTTGGTGGAACCATGTCCACAGATTTGGTGACTAGGGGTGAGATACCGTCACTTGGGTTGGTCGAGAACTCTTTAGCAGAAATTTTTTGTTTGGAGGCGCTACATATATGCGATGGAGAGGGAGGCTGGTTGAATCTGCAGCAGGGGAAAGAAGCTTGATTGATAGGTATGAGGAGGTTTAGGCGACTTGTGCCGTTTGATTCGAGTGTACCCGCTGACTGAGAGGATCGAGGTTTCGTCGGTGAGATTACGAGATTAGGAGAGCCCATCTTGTTCAACACGGTTGCTCACCCGGTTGAGGAATCTTGGCGTTGCGGTGGAGAGGGACATAAAAGAATCCGGGGGAGGTGAAAAGTGTGATGTGGCCCCAGGCTACAGGCCATACAGCGAGGGACTTGAGAACTTTGTGCCGCCAGGCGAAGTCATTTGATGCACGTACATTCGACCCGAATTTTGGGGGCTTTACCGGCGCATACCATTTTACGTCCTGGGGTGAGTGGTTTTCACGGTGGTATTTCGGGTGTTCTGTTGAAATCAATGAGAATTGGTTCCATTTATTATGCCCGTTGCGGCAATTGTGTATGATTCATTTACAGTTGGGTTAAATGTGATTATCGAACTTAGTGTTCAGCTTAGTAATTGTATATTACTAGTGTGGAGTTCTAATGATAATTTAAGGGGTTGTGGTGATTGCTAGATCTTACTCATTAATAGTTATAATAATAGTAATTGGTCGAGTTATTATTATTATACAACTTACTATTATCTGAGCCTAGAAGGTCCTTGTCTGATGTGATTAGTTATATTTCATGTATGAAATTAAAGAGAACTATATGGTGAAATGTATTTCTGATTACAAGGAGTTCTACATTTTATGTAGAATATCGATTGAACAATAGAATCAATTAAATAGTTATTTAATTGGATTTAGAATAGACTGTATTTGTCGATAAGCTTGAAAGATTATTGATATTATTTCATTCTTATTTAATTAGCTTAATTAAATAGTTCGACTCGTCTTGACTCATTAGTGTCTTAGAACGGAACTAATAGAGTTAGCAGTCAAACTAATATAGCGGGTTGCTTATCGGGCTTGTTTAACTTTAGCCACATATAACGAAACTTTGGGGATTTTTAAATCATAAGTTTTGTAAACGTTTTCACCAAACCTAGTAGCCGCCCCGCTGGCAATTCTCCCAAAGAATTTTGGGGTTTTAGTTTGTTCATCATGTTTACTAGCATAGATTAGTTCTTGATTCAACCCCTCTGGTGTGGACTAGCTGAGAGATATCATCTGATTGATATTACAACAATTTGAGGAAGTCAAATTCACGTTGTGAATTTGAGCGTGGATTTTGGTGGGGAATTTACTCAGCGCCTTGTAAGTCCTACATTCATATTTAATTATATGTTTTTGTATTGAATAATGTAGTATGCGCTTTAAAGATCACGGAACTATGGTTTGCTCTTATATCCGTAGTAATATTCTTAGATTCGACGATGTGCATGTTCGGTGTTATCGATTATTGGCGAGAATAGGCACAAAGCGAGATTATCGGCACCATAGGGTGGCGCGTGTTTCGATGTCGTGACGGGGCATTTTACTAATGCATCTCCTTCTTATGTGGGTACAAATGTAAGCGACCATACTGTTTCCCGACCTGATTTGGGAGAGAGTGGATCTCAGGCGTCGAGGTGGGCGTTTGGAGGGCGGCGAGTCGAGTCGAGATTTGGTGGTAGATCGGCGGGTGTAAGCGAATGCTTGATGCGAGTAGGTTAGCGCGGGCGGAGGGGCAAATTAATGCGATCCGCCTTGGCCGGGGAGGCAGCACGGGATACTCGAGAATGGTGGCTTGATGCCTATCTTTCTTACCGTCTTGATCTTTCGCGTATTATTTGATTACGGAGCCCGCGCTCTTTTATATCTACGAATTTTGCTAAAGGCTATCTTTGAGTTACGAACATTTGAGTACCTTTCATAATAAGGACACGGTGGGGAGGTCGGTTGAGGTAATTGAGGTTTATAATGTGGTATTACTTGATGTTTATGTCATTAACACTAGAAGTCGTCTGTTACCGCTTTTGAGTTGGTGGATTTTGATTTGATTTTTGGGAATGAATTTGGTTGGGGAAAACACCCATCTTTGTAATAAATTATCACCGTAAGAGAAATTGAGGTTTACTAGCCCGGTGAATACTGAGTTACGAGTTGTGGGGGATAGGAGAGTTACATCGTCTTGTGTGATCTCGGTGTTAGAAGCTGTGAGATTCTTGAATAAAGGATAAATGGGGTATTTGGGTTACGTAGCGGACTTGAAGGAAAGATGAGCGGCTTGAGAATGTCGGATTGTGAGAGGAATTTGAGGATGTGTTTCCGAAGGATTTGCCCGAGGACTACCTCAGAAACGAATAGATTGAATTTTCGATCAGTGGGTACCGAGGCAGCTCCGATATCTATGGCAATACTAGAATGGCTCAACTGAGAGTTGAAGAAGGAGTTGAAACATGACGCGGGTGCGAGGGATTGTTGGCGGGGGTTTATCGAGGCCGAGTTATTCTCCTTAGGGGTTCTCGGTATTGTTCGTCAAGAAAGAAGGATGGAGCGATGAGGCTTTGTATTGATTGCAGCCCAGTTGAACAAAGTGACTATGAGAACGGTACCGGATTGCGAGATCGATGATCTTTTTTGACCAATTAAGGGATGCGGTGTTTTCAAAAAATTGATTTGAGTGCGGATATCGCAGTTGAAATTAAGGAGGATGATATATCAAATCGTTCGTACAAGATATGGGCCTTATGAGTTCTTAGTGATGCCGTTTGGGTTAGCCAAATGCGCGAGGCGGCTTTCATGGACTTTGGATGAATCGTGTTTCGAGTTCCTGAGATAAGTTAGTGGTGGTATTTATTGATGATATCTAATCTATTCTAAGAGTAGTGGAACATGAAGAGCATTTGAGAAAGTATTGAAATCTTGCGAATACTACTGCAAATCGGTTAATGCCTTGATGTTTTCAAAGTGTGAATTTGGTTGGGAAGGTGCGATTCTTGGGTCATGTTATCTCGAGCGAAGGTGTTGAGTGTGGACCCACAAAGGGAATTAGGCAGTGATGAATTGGGAGAGGTACTCGAGAGTGTGAGCGAGGTGAGAAGTTTCTTGGGTTTTTACTTTGGGTATTACGGAAGGTTCATCTGAAGACTTTTCGTTGATATTTTGCTCCGATGACTAAGTTGACAAGGAAGGTACCATTTGTTTGGGGCGAGGTGTGATGCTGTTCAATGAGTTGAAGAGGAGATTGACTACTGACACCGGTGTTAGCTACCGTCGGGGAAGGAGGGGTATGTGGTGTCTGACGATCAGCAGCGTCGAGGGGTTAAGGATTCGCGTATTGATGCGAGAGCGGGAAGGTGATCAGCATGTCGTCGTGATTGAAGAATCATGAGAAGAATTATCACCCATGACTTGGAGTTGGCAGCGATTGTTTCGCTTTGAAAATTTGGAGACACTACTTGTGTGGGATTAAATGCCGGATATTCTGAGACCACGGGGTTGAAATATATCACCACCCGGAGGAATTGAACTTGAGGCAGCGAAGATGGACGAGTTTTACAGTGACTCTGTCGATGATTGAATATCATCCGGGAAAGCAAGTCATCGTGGCGGATGCCTTAAGCCGAAAAGGGAAGTTGAAGAGGCCAAAGAGAGGATTTAGACGGTGGGTAGACTTGGAGGTTGGAGGTGATGGATGGATTCTTTATTTGAAGAGTGAGACGGTGTTGCTAGGTAAAATAGGAGAGATCTGAGGAGGGCAGTGCGAGGCACAGTCGGGAAGGCCGGAAGAGGAGGTAAATCGGCGAGTTTCTGATGGCGTGTGGTATTAGCGTTTAGGAGAAAGCGAGTGGTTGTGCCCCACTTCGCCGACCTAAAGAGATCTTGGATGAGGCACCTGATGCCTGCATATAGTATGCGTCAGGGAGTACAAAAATGTATATAGAAATTTAAGGGTGAACCTTATTGTTGGCGGGGGATGAAGAAAGATTGCGATTTTGTAGCAAAGTGTTTGATTTGTCAACGAGGTCAAGATTGACCATAAGCCTTCCACTGAGGTTCTTGCGGCCGTTACCCGATACAGTGGGCGTGGGAGAAGAAGATCGCCGTAGACTTTGTGTTTTGGGCTTGGAGAACTCGAGGAAAAATTATGGGATTTGGGTAATTGTGGATAGACTAATCTAAGACGCTCATTTTCTACCTATTAAAGCAAGCGTGGGCGGAGGGTTGGCCAAGATGTAGACCAAGTGGTGGAGGGACTGCGTGGGGTGCCGAGTATTGTTTGGATAGGGACCTTGAGGTTCCTTCGAGGTTTGGGGAGGCTTCGAGGAGGCGTTAGGGACGAAGGTCCATTTGAGTACTGCGTTTCATCCTCAAACGGACGGGTTATCCGAGAGAAGACGTTGGAGGACATGCTGAGAGCTTGTGTGTTGAGTTTCTCCGGTAGTTGGGATGAGGAGTTGCTGAAAATGGAGTTCGCTTATAATACCGGTTTGAGCCGGCATTAAGGATGTCACCGTTGAGCTGTATGGTGGAGGTGTGGGACTCGATATGATTTGGAATGAGGTAGGGAAAGAAAGATTTATGGAGTGCAGTTGGTGGAGAGTTCGATAGAGAGAGTAAAGGTGATCTGGCAACATTTGAGGGCCGCGGGACAGACAAAAGAAGTATCTTGTCGGCCAAAAAAAGTAGATTTGTCGTTCGAGGTGAGGGGCAATTATTTTAAGATATCTCCATGGAAGGGTGTAATGAGGTTCGGAGAAGAGGGAAGTTGAGTCCCGTTACGTCGGACGTTTGGAAATCTTGACAAAGGTGGGAGTGGTAGGCACTTTGGATGCGCTTGCCTAGAAAGTGGAGAGATTCGTGATGTGTTCATTATTATGCTTGAGGAAATGCGTGCGGAGATGGAGTCGCGCATCTTGGGATTTCGACGGATGACTTGGGTGTAGATTTGACTATGAGGAGGACCGGTGAGATCTTGGATCGGAAAGAGAAGGTCTTGAGGAAACGAAAGTGAAATTGAAGTAAAAAGTTTTGTGGAGAAATCATCGAGTGGAGGAAGCCACGTGGGAGCGCGAGGAGGATATGAGGAACCGTTACCCGCAGCTGTTCGTCTGAGGTTAGTGATCTGGGTTGTTTTGATTCTTACTTTTGTAGCTTTGAGTTGAGAATTTCGAGGGCGAAATTTTTGTTAGGTGGGTAGAATGTAATAACCGGTATCGACTCGTAAATAGAATAAACTAAAATATGAGATTTTTAATTTATTTCCATTGGTGGAACCCACAAATATATTTTGTGTTAGGTAGACCAATTTTGTCGGAAGTTAGTTGTGAATTAAGTTAAAGCGAGAGGTATCGTCAATTAAAGGCCAATTTTCACCGGTTGGGCTTTGGGCCCAACCGATTACCAAACTCACTTAAGAGACATTACTTAGCCCAACCCAAACCAAATTGTATTTTCTTCTCCTACCCGGCCGAGAACAAGAAACAACGAAGATACTCTTTGTTTGATTCTTTCTTTCTCGATTTTCTCCTGATTCTCGAGCTTTGGGCTAAAATTTTTTAGTTTCTCTGCATCGTCCGTCGTTTCAAGGTAAAAAGGTCGTATTTTTTGTGTATTTTGTGAAATCTCCAACCTTTGACTTTGTTGATATTTTGAATTTTATTGCTCCAATTGATTAACTTTGGGTTGTAGATTAGATGTTCTTGGATTAGTATGGTGTTTGATGTGAAATTTTGGATATTTTAGAGCTGATTGACTTTTTGAACTTTATTGTTGACTTTGATTTTTGGGTAAATTATTGAATATAATTATTTTCTAGGCTTTAGAATTGTAATATAGGGATTGATATGTCGATATTTGGGGTAGAAAGTGTTGTTATAGTGAATTGACATTCGGGTGATCGAGAGTTGACTTTCGCTAAAATGTGGGGGTTAATGTAAATAAGTTAGTGGATCATTATTGTGATTGTTTTGGGATACAAATAGGAATTATAAGTGTTGGGAACAAATAGGTTGGGATTAATCGTAGTGGATTTTGGGTAGTAAACGAACTTAGGGATTAAGGGTTGAGAGTTATGGTTAAATTGATTTGGAAAAAAGGTTGAAAGTGGAATTATTGAAGTTATTTGGAAATGTTGGGGGGTTAGACAAGATAGAAATTTGAATTATCGAATTTAGTCGAGGGTAGTGAGGTTTATCGTCGAGATTGTTATTGAAGCATGGCCTTGTGTCTTTAAATGCGTTGTAATTTATAAGCTGAAATGAGTTAAAAAGTACAGTATTTAAGTGGGATAAAGGGGGTCGAAATGGTTACGAGTTGTGATTTTATTTTTGTAGTGTGTACGTTGGTTCGGGGCGTGTGAGCAGTGAGGATCGATCCAGCTGGCTTGGGCGCTAGTGGTGCTTAGCAGTGGGAAGTTGTACTCATTTGTTATCTTATTTATGTTTGGGTGTTGTGTATGAGTAAAATTGGTTATGACAATGTATACGTGTTATGAACTTACTGTGTGTATAGTTGTGAGGCTGTGGTGTTGAAACTGTGTGTAGTCGCGTTACATGCGTTATGGTGTGGTGTGGAGGGGTATTTATGTTTGAGTATATTTATGTTTAGAGGTAATTTTTTAGTATATTTATGTGAGTGTATTCACGTATTCATGTTGAGGATATTTGTGTTATACGTGTATGCAGTGTATATCTGTTTAGTCACGGAGTTTTATGCGAATTGAATTTGTATTGTGTGTGATATGGATGTTCGACAAGAGACTATTGTGTGTTTGTTTGTGTGTTGTCCGTGTGATTTGTGGGTGATTTGATTTGTGGATGTTTGGTTTGTCTGAAAGGGTGATTTGTGAATTTGTTTATTTGTTTGATTTGTGGATGTTGAGATTGATGTGGATGTTATATAAAACTACTTTTAATGTACCTTTTGGCCATTATGAATGGAATGTTATGCCTTTTGGTCTTAAAAATGTTCCTTCTGAATTTCAGAAAATTATGAATGATATTTTCCATCCATATAGTGAATTTATAATAGTATATATTGATGATATTTTGGTATTTTCTAAAACAATTGAAAATCATTTCAAACACTTAGATATATTTAGAAAAATCATACTCCAAAATGGTTTAGTTATATCTAAATCCAATCGTAAAAATCGTTGAGTTCTTCATGTTTTTCGTATTATCCTAATCTTCGTTTTAATCTTATTGCGTAGCGACCGCCTTAGTCGTGCGCCCTCGAGTTAAATTAAGTTATCAACTTTGTATATCTGAGTCATACATACGATGGTTGTAAAAATAACATTTGAAAATCATTACTGGTTGATAACAAACAAAAAATAGTTAGAAAGCTCAAAACATTTTCATCTACAGGAGTTTAAACCATAGGTAGCGTAAATCCGAGACACTCCGTGTATATTTAATACAATTCAACACCAACACAAAATACGAAATTCAGTACATAGGAAAATGAGTGAGAATAAAAGATATTGCTGAGGATCACAGCCACTGCGTCTCGCTAAGTAAAATCACTTTGGACTCGCGAACTCAACCGACACCGCAAGGAGCACTGTCGTCACAGGGAGTTGGAAGGGAATGGCTCGGCAAACTGTGGAAATATATATCCTTTCGGTGGTAACTTACACATCAGTGAGGCAACAAGAGATAAACACGTAAGCGATAGAGTATATATATATATATATATATATATATATATATATATAACATAATATATATAAAGTAAAGAAATAAACTAAATATTCTTAGTGTCATGATAAGTAATAACCGTAAAAGCTCCATATACACATTTTAAGGGGACTTCTGTTTTACATTATTCTATGTGATATATCGAGACAGCATGTGACATACACTCGAAACAGCAAAACACGCAAAATTGCACTCGATACCACAGTCATAACCGCAATGCGGTATAACAAAACACTTTCCAGTATGCATTGGAATTTCCACCAATGTATATAAACCAATTTAGTATTTCTGTTATAAACTTACGAGCATGTTTTATAAACCAAGTGTGTTTCTTTTTATCATTTTCATATAATAGGATTTTATCAAATCCCTCCATGTAATCCCAATAGTTATATTTAACTAGGATTTTGCTATCAATGTATGAGAAAGATCTTTCTCTAAATGGTGACAATCCCCATTCTTCCGTAAATATAATCTTTTTTATGATGATTTTTGAAAAGTTATAACTTTCTTTATTAGCTCCTGTGAAATATTGTATTTCACATTATTCGTAATTTACCAGTAAATTTTCATAATATAGTCTGGTCTTGTATGATCCTGCAATATAACTGTGACCAAAAGTATATCTTTTCATTAAAATATTGGGTTGATTTTCCCATCTGAGATCATTGTTATTTAATATCAAGATATTTCTTTCTTCTTTATTAGGAGTGTAGTCCAAATTTTGGATTTCTTCTTTATTACCACATATTTTAGCAAATGATGGGTTATTACCCTCCTTTTATTTTTTGAATTCCAGGAATTCCTGGTATATGGGGTCATTTAATTCCGCCATATTTTTCGCTATAAGCGATCTTCTTCCTTGTTGCAATATTATATTATTAGGTCGATCATCCGCTTCCTACATAAGAGGATAATAGAAATCATCTTCTTTAATTTTGATCTTTAGTCGATATGATTTATCATCTTTAGATGTTAAGTGGTAGAAATCTGGAAGATGATTATCATTTTCAACTTTTTATAGACAATATCAAATCCAAAATGGTGCCAAATAATGGCAAACATTTGTTTAGAAACATCATGTTTAAAATCTTTATTAAACATAAACTTAGCGGCTTGACAATCAGTCTTAATAATAAACTTTTGGTTATCACAGATAAATGCTTGAAATTTGAAGCATTTATGATTGCAAGAATTTTTCTTTGTTAATACATAAATTTTTCGACTCATTCCATTTTCCTGAATAAAATCTAAGAAGGTACTCTTGTTTAGTTTTACGGAAGTAACTTGTTTAAGATTAAATAGAATCTATCGAAACATCTGTTTTGATATTTTTTCCCAATTTGGGTTAGCTAACATTAAACATGGTTATATCTTGTCTTTTTCCTTAATCTTCTTTCTTTGCCAATTGTGTTTTATTAATTACGAGGGATTTTCTTAAGTGCGGTATATATAAGCCTTGGTAACATTGCTAGATTTTAAATAATAAAGGAAATATAATTAAACTTCCTAGAAATCTTTGTAATTGTGTTTTATTAAAATTTCATTAAATTTTGACCGAAAATCAATACTTCTATTAATAGGAATAATGCTTCCTTTTTCGATGTATGTTCTAAAAATCTTATTTTAGTTTTAGAGACATTTATCATTATTATTATTATTATTTTTTCTTATTATTATTATTATTATTTTTTGTTATTATTATTATTATTATTTTTTATTATTGTTATTATTTTATTAACTTTTGTTATTATTATTGTTATTTTATTATTCTTATTATTATTATTATTATTATTTTTGTTTTTATTATTATTATTGTTATTATTTTTATTTTTTATTTTTTTGTTATTAGTATTGTTTTATCGTTATTATTTTTATTTTTATTATTTATTATTTATTCTTATTGTTATTATCATTATTATTTTTATTTTATTTTTTATTTTTATTTATTTATTTGTATTTTTTATTATTAATATTTTTGTTATTATTATTATTATTATATTATTATTTTATTTCTCATTATTATTATTATATTATTAATAATATTGGAAGGATAAAAGTGAGGAGAAAATTATGGAATGAGAAGTATGTAGAATTTAAGAGCTTTTGTCAGCCGGCTTTTTAAGAGGAGAAAAATAAGTATAAAAATTTTAATTTAAAATTTTGTTAAGGATTTTGATAAGTTATTAATTACTTAAAATAATTCATTAACAAATAAATTTAATAAATTAATCTTGAATTAATTAATTTTAAGTGTAATGAGTTTAAACAAAACACCCTCTAAGACTATGTGTGTAATGCCCATTGTAGAATTCGATGCGTTAATAGATTTGATGGTGGCCTCCATGACCTTGTGATGCTTTCCGTCGTTGTCACCATTCATGTGATAGAAATTCAGGTGGATCGCGTCGCAAATTCTGGTGAAGCATAAGCATCGTATTTCAAAAGAATAAGACAATTATCAATATTTGATTAGTTGTCTAAAAATTGTCAAATATGTGGAAAGAGATCAATGTGATGTGGAAGAATAAATATGTAAAATAAATAGATAGTACTGTACATAGCACCCAATTTATCGTCTTTTATGTGAGAGTTATCAGAATTCTCTCTCTACCAATTCATAGTCTCTATATAGCTCCAATCTGAAGAGTCTTGACAAAAATATGCAGGAAACTCAACCATAAGATAAGGCATGTCTATTTATATTCTTAGAATTAGAGTATACTACCATCAATTCTTATAAGAGGTTTTATTTTTGTGTGAATGATTATGATAATGATTATTTTCTTTCACTCGAATACATTTTACTTGATTTTTCATAGAATTTTTAATTTCGAATCTTTCTTTAATTATATTAGAAAAATTAAAATTATGAAAGTATTTTAAAAAAGCGAATTGATTATATAAATTTTATATTTTTAGAATAATGAATAATTAATAATTGATAATTGAGATTGATTTAAAAAAATCAGCAGCAATTAAAAGTGAATTGGAGGGAGCAATTTTTTTGTTCAAAAATATAAAATTAATATCAATAAATTTGTCTTTAAATATATTTTCATAAAATATATTTTATAATTTTATCATGTAGTAATTGAATTTATTGATGGTTAAAATTGGGCCAGAAAACGAAAAATTCAGTTATGATATGTTTTGAATGGGAGGGAGTACTATACAACTACAAGTCTTATCGCCTTTTCAATATTTCTTTGTACAAACGAACTCGAACAGTCAAACTTATTCAATCTCCATAACAGATTACCCATTTGATAATTGAAAAATAAATAGCTGATTTAAATTGAAGAAAAATTATAAATACATTTTGAAGTTGATTGATAAAATCAACTTAAATTGAAAATAAATCCATTTTAAATTAATGAATCGGTTCAGAATCATCAAGTTAATCCAATGTTACTTATTTTGACAAGCAATAAAAGTGTACCCTAAATAGTGAACCTCCGCTCCCCTTTTCGACCGACCTTCTTCTTCTTAATTTGTGGCTAGGTTTTGAAGTCGTTTCAATGAGTTGTGAGGATGAGAGGTGTAATTTTGATAAATTAATTTGAGCTTTTATCATTATATCAAGAATTTTCCTAATGGTTGTATGAATGATTTTAATTGCTGAGAGAGATTATCGATTAAATTGAGACGTCATCTGAAAATGAATAATTATCGAATATGTTCACGATCTCAATTATTAGTCATGTCCTTGAATTTAAATCTAATCGCAAGTTAAGATGCGAGGTCAATTTCACTATGTAATGCTTGAGCTTGAATGTTGATTCGACAAATTAGAGTATAGATTGTTCATTCTTATTGATTCGTATTCACCACATATCTTGTTTAATGATGTATCTTGTTTATTTTATAAATTAATTTTTTTTTTTAAAAATATATCGTAGATGTAATAAATAATGGTCTTAATAAATAATACTCTCTCCGGTGGCATTTCTTATTCTGCGTTGATTAAGAATCAATAGAATTTTAAATATAAGAATTTCTTTAATTAGTCAAATAATTTTGAAGGTACTCTATTTATTTAAGCATTGTAATTTGGTAAATTTAACACTCTTAACTTCTTTAGTATACATCACATACTACCATCATTTACTTTATTCTCACCTACACATGCTTGGACAATTTAATTTGTTTATTGAAACTACAAATTTAGAGAATAGAAATGAAGAGAATAAATCCCATGACTTAATACATTTAACCATTTATTGTATTTAATAGGGATAGAAAGGGAAAACATGTTAAAGTTGTGATGACAAGAGTATTAATGGCGATAATATATAAAGCTATGATGCCAAGTAAATGTAAATATCTTATTGAGAAGTATGGCATAGAATTGTAACACTAACAATCGAGACTGTGGTTTGCATGCGCCTATGAATGTGTATAATATAGACAAGTTTCAAAATAATTGTTTATTTACCCACTTTAATTGGGAATTTGGGATAACAACAATTTTTCAGAATTAGCAGGAGATGTGAAGGATTAGACAAATCATGCTTCCACTAAATAACACACCTAAACACAATACATATAAAATGAAGCAGTTAACAAGAACATACAACTATACCCAAGATAAATCACTTGGTTTTCTTGCTTTCTTCATTTCCTTAGCATTGTCAAAAACAAAGTTGTAGACATGAAAATTTATTAAAATAATAATTAAATTGATTAAAGGCAGATTAATCAAATTAGGTAAAATTCGGCCAGAAACTTAAAAATGTCGCGTGGCTAGTGCATTTTCGATTAAACTTCCAAATTCAAATCAAGCTACGTCGAACAGGTTCCCGAGAGAAGTGTACTTGGGGTGTCGAATTAAAAAATAAGGATGTTTACATTAATTAACTAAATTTGAACTTGAAATAGGGTTTAAGAAAAAAGCGATCTCGCGTTAAATGTCGATTAAATTGGGGCTCGAAAATCCACAATTTTATTGATTAAAATGGAAGCCAAATGGAACATTCGAGAAAGCAGCAAGGCACCGAAATAGAGAATCTAAAATTACGAGGTTTAAAATGAAACAAAGTTATGTGGTTTAAAATCGAAGGCCTTGAGTTATGTGGTCCAAAATCGGCTCAGGAGATTTGTGTGGTGCAAATAAAGAACTGAAAGGTCAGAAGTCGATATGAAATATTTTTGGCGCGAAAAATACGAACAACCTTTTTCATAAAGGGGCTCCCTATTTTATTCTTGGCCAACAAGAAAATTGAGTATCAAGCGGTCAGGATTTTTGCGCCGAAATTGGTCGAATCGTGATCGCAATCAAGCCGTACGTCAGCCTTGGCGTTGAAGCATAAAATACCGCGAGACATTTTCATCAACAAACACATCAAAATTCCGCCTAAAAAAACACCACAAAGCTCACGAGAAATATAGAAAAAAGCCTCACGAGATTTTTAAAAGCGCTTGACAAAAAGCAGCTGCGTGGTGGTGAGAAAAGCAGCTCAAATTGAGTAAAAGTAAATTTCTGAAATCTGGATTATTACTGCTTGTAATTCTTTAAGATAATTAAGTTCGCAAAAGAGGGTTAAAAGGTTAACAAGTATAACAGAGAAAATAACTCATTATATTTTGATACAAAATATTTAAAATATAAAGTAGGTTATCAAAATGACGATCAATAAATATCATTAGGTAGGTACTAGTAGTAAATTATAACCAGGTCATTTATGGGTACGTCACTAATAAACTTGTTACTACGTACATACTCACAGTATCAGTACCAATTGCAAAACTAATCATTCTTAACATAAACTTCGTGGGTATATTTTTAATAGGCTTTTTGACTTTCTTATGATATCGTAATTTTTTATGTGATTAAACGGTATTTTTATGCAGGTGTGCTCATCGATGCTAGTAGATTCTTATTTTGTTATACAGGCGTACTGTCTTAGGCACAATGTTTAACTAAAATATATAGTAAATAATTATATTCTTGCAAAATATAGTAAAATGATTATATTCTGATAAAATAGCTGACTATTATTCTTAAAATATAGGGCAAAAAGTATATGGGCCAAAATAAGCCACTGCCACGTTTTATTTCCTTACTTAGCTACAGGTTCTTTGTGTCACAATGGCGATGTTGTTTCGATCTTCTTCTTTGTCGGTCATCACAATTTAAAATTCGGAGTTTTATAGCCAAAATCAGGTGAATCGAAGGCAAGTGAGCGCCAGTTCTGAAGTTCGTGAGGGTATGAGCATCATTACGTAGTCATGAGTGGTCTTCCATTTCAAAGAGTACTCTGTTTCTTGACATTTGTAGTAATGAGTCTATTATAGGCCAGGAGATCAGTCGAGGCAAAAGATCAGTCATTACAACTAACACGAGAAAATACGGCTGCTAGAGAACTTTACAGGCTAGGACCATGCTCAAGTCAGAGGCCCAGTCTCGAGTCCATCGAGGGCCAGGAATGGCGTATACGAACATAGAGCTCACCTCCAAAATTAAGTCGAATCGAGTCAAGCTAAAGCTCAGTGGTATTTCCTATATGAGACCCAAATCAAGTCAAGTCCAACCAATGCAGCGTCACCATGCATCGTCAGTAATCTTAGGGACTCATGGATTTAGACGATCAGTCCTCTTCGATTTGATAAAACACTGTACAATGAAAATTTTGCTTTTCTGATGGATTTTATTTTGTACCCCTATCATAAATAATGAAAATTCTTAACTGCATTCTGATCTATTAGCCTTGATTAGATGTCGACTACTCTTCGTCATTCTTGTGTAGAGTATCTTAAGGGTATTTAAAGTCCTCTCACGTATCAAGAGGATACCACGAGGAGAAGAGACTCGCGTCGAGGCAGTCACATTAAATACACAAGCAGTGAGGGCGTCCACAGCAGAGCCTGTTGAAATCTCTGCAGGTATGTGTTGCCGGAGATCACAGAAAGCAGTCAGTCATGATGAGAGAAGCCGGCCAGGCGGCGATGCCCATTTGAGGAACCTTAAACCACATGGAATGAAACGTCGTGAGCCTTGAAGAAGCTTCAGTGATTGTGTTGATATACCGATGCATGGTAGGGTCTATAATCGAGTGGCTTATAGACGACTCTGTAGACTTCTATTGCCATGATGTTGGCGTTACCTCCTTGGAAGCGAGATGTTTAGATTATAAGGATGGTGAGAATTGTGTTACCAAAAAGTACAACATCGAGATATTTCATCGCTCGGATGTCGGGAAGATAGTTGATCGAGCATGAAGAGTATGAATACTCTAAAATAAGTAGAAACTTCTGACCTAAAATGGGAGATGGATGATTGTTCAATGTTCTAGGTTCATCTGTAATATTGTGAGGCTGGTGAAACTCCCATCATTCGATTAGACGGAATAGTTCAATAACATAGCCCAAAAGTATATCTTGGGAGATAAAAAGATGGCAGAAGATCGGAAGTCACCTTATATACCTAAAGGCCATACACTCCGTATAGACGGTGAAAATGCCAAGGGAGCTGCTCCGGCCGCCCAATTCGACATTTCAATGGGCTGGGAACCCCAAACAACATATAACCCTTTATTTGAGACTTCATGACAATGTTGGGACTAAAGGGGATGAAATGGTCAACGGTTCGTTCCATTTCTGAAGGAATGCGTTCAAGGCGGTACAGCGAGCAGAACTCTTTCAGTAGGCGATTGGGTTGGCCCAGGCGAGTTCATGGCGACATTGATCACGAAAGGATAGTTAGCGTGATGGGTCATTGCTACAAAATAAAGGAGAGGCGATTCACGAATTTATCAGCAGGTAGGCTTTGGGCTAAAATGAAAAGATAGGCTCTGAGTCGTGACCAAATGCATCGTGTGTATCTGAGGTGTCTTATTTTGGGACTCTGATAGATTAAGCGAGAACTTCCCAGGAACCTTAAATGGTAGTAAGAGCTTTCGTGATATAGACTCGTCGTTACCAAACAAAGGAGGCAGCTCCCTCAGTTCTGCGACCTCGCGTTCGAGAAGGCTGAGAATATGAGCCAAGGAAGTGGCGAAGCTCCCAAGCTCGAAAAGAAGAAGCCGCGTCACGGTAACCACAAAACAACCAAGTTCATTCAGGTAAGAAGGTCGAGAAGGAGGACTCGACCTTGAAGAAGGAACGTCTGTGGGAGATCTGAGAAAGAACTATCCGCTACAGAGTCGGCGTTCATAAATGTTTGGTGATTCTTGAAAGCAAAGCCGTCGAGCTCTAATCGAGAGACCCGAGGAAATAGAAGGCGTGGAGCACAACTTTTGCAAATATCATAGGATCTTAGGGGCGTCCCGTTGAAAAATGCTTCATATTCGAAGAGGTGATGGATCTCGCGAGAAAGGGGGCAATAACCACTGAGAAAGAAGACAAAGTCTCTTCCCGACCGCATAACCACCGCCGTCGTCGAGGCTGATTGAAGTCGAGGTATGTTGAATTTTTGGGAGGCAAGCTAAATCCACAGAAATATGGACCGACTACTCGGACGGTGAAGACTATAGGCATGCCGTATATGTGTTAAAGTTGATGACATACCAGCTACTACAAAAGCATTAAGGGGTAACTGACGCTGTTAGTAGTCTCAGGACTTTCCAACTTTCGCGTTATTTGATGGAGAGTTGCCCTGCACTTCGGACATTAAGGCGTTAGGCATCTCAGCTGAAGACTTACAATAATCAGCGTTATCATACAAGGTTTAGCTAGGAGGCGGAGCAAGCGGCTTTGAAAGAAGTAGTCTGTGACTTTGGTGATAGGGGAGTGGGAAACCGTATCCGGGTTCCACGTGATAGATGCAGGTACGTATATAATATACTTAGGAAGACCTTGGATCCTTGTGATAATGATGTTCCACCGGCGCTCCGCGGTGCTTGAAGTATTGCGAGGATAGGATGGATAAAACGGTTAAAGGCGGATGAGAATCCATTTGCAATTAAAGAATCCCATCGCCGATGCTAAATACTATAAAAGGAGGCTTGAAACTCAGCGTGAAAATTGACTGGCTAGAACGCCCGTGCTGAAACAACTATCTGGTACAAAAGCGAAGGAAAATCTAGTTCAAGCATTCAAAGGCTTGACCTACACTTTCAGCTCGGCTTGAAAAAGGTGGCATGCTTGCCCAAAGTTTAAATTAACGCCTAAAAAGGACCAGATAGTGTGGAACATTGGGTCAAAAGCTTCTGACCTCTTGAAGCGTGATAGCAGTCCTATCAAAGCCAAAGCCATGGGACAACTACCACTTGAAGTTCTTGGCTAAACACATAGGTTGAGCGGCCTTTGAAAATGGTAAAAGCAGAAAGTGGTTTGTCGAGACTGTGCTTGAGGTTGGGATATCTGCCCAAACCACGGCCGTCTCACAGTCGAGGTGTGAAACACAGAGGAGGTTGATTGAAAGGCTCCTACAAATAAATACAAGAAAGCAGCTTGGTATTCACCGGGTTGGGGAGTGTCTGACTCCCAGAGAAAATCAAGGGAAATCGAAGTGCTACAGATTTGGAAATGACGTGACTCCGTCTATCTTTGTGATTAGGGCTTAACCAGAACTTCATGAAGGAATCGCGGAGGAAGAAAAGCTACACTGGCAGAGGAAGCAAAGATGATGAGGTAAGCGAGAGGGAACGCTACCGGTCGGAAAGTGTATCCTGGGAAGCGTGAAGGAAAGATTCTGTGACCTCCTGTGCATGTCGATACGGAAAGAACCACGAAGCGAGATATGTAGACTTGAATTCAAAGGCAGCACTTGAGCATGGGTATTCCTTAGAGTAGAGTCGAGAGATTGACGATATATTTAATGGGTTGGCCGTATCGAGAATCTTCGCGCTTATGACAGTCGCCGATGAGTTGCTCAAGAAAATCGGGCGACCAGATGTTCAAGTAAACCACGGCGGAGCCCATTTGTGGAGCATTGTGCACCTCATAGAAGGCGCTGAGTGAGTCGATACCTCGAGTCGAGACTACCGAGCAGGCGTACGGATGATTTCATTTCCCAGCCCGACAAGCAAATAAAGGTCGCCGTCAGGCTAATGAAGGCCAAGTTTATCGACGCTTCCCTGGCATGTCAGTGAAAAGACGTTTGATGAACACAGGGACATAGGTCTCGTAGGACAATTCTTTAGAAGACTGGGCTTAGGGGTCAGCCATTATGTATAATAATATTTTCTAAAGCGAGTTCTTTAAATGGTATCGGAACCACCGGAGTCGTAAATACGTCCATGAGTAGACATTATGGAATGAGTGCCCACCTCAGTATGCACAAGTATGTAAGTCAACGTTTTATATTCATGAAAGCATTGAGTTGAAACATGAAACAAGAAGGCTATCGGAACAAGGTGAGGCAACGCGGCATTCAACCCGAGTTCAAGTACTTAAGTACCTTGAAGATACGTCTGAGCATGAGGACATCCGCATCTGACATGAATAAAGCGCCCATCCGACTCCTTGTCTGACCATACTCAGCCCGACTTGACACGAAGATAAAGCGCCCTTGCTCACGAGCATGAGGATCGCCGCTCCTTGTCTGAGCTTAAACTATGACCCATTTCCTGAACACGAGGATAAAGCTGCCGCATGTCGCGCCCATTCGAACTCACTTGTCTGGCTTAAATATTAACCCAGCTGCGGGCGTGAGATAAAGCGCCCGGCCCTCCTTGATAAGATGATAAGATTGTAAACCCTTGAGCTACAGCTTTGATCCTCGAGGCGATCGGCAGAGGTGTTGGAAATCGATGAGGTGATTTCATTTATTATGCCATTAAACGATTGTGTATGATTCGTTACAGTTGGGTTAAATGTGATTATCGAAGAACTTAGTGTTCAACCCAGTAATTGTATATTACTAGTGTGGAGTTACATGATAATTTAAGGGGTTATGAAATGATTCTTCAGATCTTACTTTCATTAATGGTTATAATAATGGTCGTTATTGTATTATACAGCTACTATTATACGAGCTAGAAGGTATGCTGTCGATGACGTTGAGTTATATTTCATGTATGAAATTAAAGAAGGCGTATAATTGAAATATATTTCTCGATTCTGAGGGATACATTTTATGTGAATATCGATTGAGCAAATAGAATCGATTAAATAGTTATTTAATTGCTTGAGTAATTTTAGTATTTATGATAGCGAAGATTATTTGATATTATTCGTACTATTTAATTAAACTAATTAAATAGTTCAACTCATTCAACAACTTCATTAGTGTCTTAACGAACTAATAGTAGCAATTGAAACTAACGGGTTCTTTATGGGCTTGTTTTAGCAGCATATATATAAAGCAGAAAACTTTAAGTTTTCATGACATAAGTTTGTAAATCTTTTCATCAAAAATCCTAAGTAGCCCCTTACTGGCGAGAAATTCTCCAAGAATTTTCTTGGGTTTTAGTTTTGTTAAATCTTGTTCTTAGCGTAAAGCGGTTCTTGATTGACCTCTCTGGTGTGGATTGTTAGAGATATCATATGGTGATATTCTGACAAAGGAAAGGAAGTCGAATTCACGTTGTGAGATTTAAAGCGTGTCTGGAACTTTGAGTGGAATTTACTCACGGCTATGATATGAAGTACTCTGTTTATTCATATATTGTAAATATATGTTTTGTTTAATAATGTAGTATGCACTTTAAGATCCACGGAATTATAGATTTGTATTTCTCATATATCCTAGTATCTCATCCGATTGGCGTCGTGTGCCAAATTAACGTTCTTTTACATTATTTATTTATGCTTGTTTGTTTTATCAATTTCTTATTTGATTAATTAACATTCATATATTTAATTAATAAATATATGATGAATAAATCACCATGTTCTTTATTATTGATTTTATGTACAAATGTATTATATTTTGTTAACATAGATTTTGTTTCATAAATTAAAAGAGCGATTTAATTGGTTTTGTTTCAAATAGTTTTGTAAAAACATGTTTTGAGCATGTAAATTTTTTGTAAAATTAAAAACTAATTTTCTGGAACTCAGATAGCATTAGAAGATCTCCATTAAATTCATAATTTTTAGATTACCCCAAGTGCGCCAAGCTTCAATTACGATATTTAATACCTTTTTAATTAATAATTAAAATATGAAATTTATTTTAATGAGCGACCCGATTAGGGTTGTTCAAGAAAATTATCTGATTTAAGGTGTTCGAATTTCATAAATTTGGAAAAATTTTAAGCCTCGAAAAAGATTTCTGAAGCGAATTAAATTAAATGCGAAAAGCTGAGTTAAATAATTATTATTACCATAAATCGGCCCGACCGACTTCAGCTAAATGAGCGCGTCTGATGTCGGATCGGAAGGTACAGTACCAAAATGACGAGACTGACGACCTAAGCGGTGCAGCGTGTCGATAATTTGACCGTAAATGGGGTAAATTAAATAAAACCCATTCTGACGTGTGCCCCTAATTTTGAAAATCCTAATTCCTAATTTATTCCTTATTTGGTTTCCTAAAATTATGGGACTAGTTATATTCGATTTTATTGATTATTTGTCATTTAATTACCTAATTAAGTATAATTAATTATGTGATAACAATTAATTAATTTCCTTTATATTATATTTTAAATTAATTTAAAAAGTGATATGATTATAGTAACAATTTCACTACTTAATGTATTTTATATTTATGATAAATATTTTCATAATATGTATATAGTTAATAATTATTGGTAATAATTATTAATTGACATGTCATGATAGTGAGTTTATATTAATTAATTTTAATATGTGTAATTACATGGATTAATTAATTTGATAATTCTAATGAAGCATTTCGATGCCATTTGAAATATTTATTAAGTTCATTATGTGATTTAATAAAGTGCCTATATTTTGTAGTGATTGGAATGGAGAATTATATAGATATGGTCCCGTTTATTTATTTTCGGTCTGCGAACCCGTGTGTTGTAAATGACATACGATCATATTTCTTGTATTTATTTATTCTTGTTTACCCTTGAAGCTTATGATTTGTCTAAGATGGGTTAGTATATAGAAAATATTGTAACAAATGAAGATATTGATCGTTTGGCGGTGGTGGTCTTGGTGGAACTCGGATGGATCGAGGAATGCAGAATGCAGAATAGGACTTATGTTAGTATTTGATAAATACTTGTAATGGAGTAAGGCCATATCGTATCTATGAATGTGCATTACTTGTTTATTTTTCTGTGTTGCATGTGTTAGCGATTATGTTATACAAGTATGCGTGAGTAATTGAAAACAAAGTAATAATAATCTCACAATTAAATTTAAGCAAAGTATGATCAATTTTAAAGTTGTGCGATCAATTGCATCAATTGGAGCCTTATTTGTGATAAGCGGGTGTTACAATGTTGCGTTTGATAAGGCGATGGATCATGTTGAAGTGATTTCAGCTAACGTTGTGGGAACTTTCGGATGATCGATCAAATGTAGCTTTAGTTTTAATTGGTATGCTTAACCGGTTTTAGGAGATACAAATATTGGGTAGCGTCTTTGTAAGAAATCTTCAGTGACCTGAGAGTTATGTAGTTTTTACATAATTGGTTGACAACCTCTTTTATTATAACATGATTGAAAATGTAGCTAGGTGTTAGTTTGAATTTAAGTGTAATAGGTCTTGATACTAATATATTTAGGTGAGATTTGAGTAGTATTTACTTTTAATTTATTTGTAAGTATTTTAGCGTGATAGTTCTTAGTCTGTTATTTTATTTACTTATTCTTGTAGAATTAATATGGCTGTGCTTAGTCCTAAGTACTCAAACATTTGGCTTGAAAAGTCTGGTGAATAACTTGAATTTTGGCAGTGGTCTCGAAACTTGAGAATCATTCTCGAAACAAGAAGGCCCGAATACGTCTTGAACGATAAGGTTCATGAAACCTAATGATAGTGCCTCCCGAAGCCGGAAGGATCCCATAAAAACCTGAGAGTACGTCTTGTGGATATATTGATATGCATCTTTTGATATAGACGCCGTTCCAAATTCAATATGAAAAGGTGGCGGCATATGACATATCTTGGCAGCAATTATTCAGAAAGGAAGCTAAACGAGAGATATGACAGCATGCATTAACTGCCGTGGATAATGGCTGAGGAACGGACAAACCCCATGACCCTCGTATGCATTAAAATGATTGGCTTGGTCGATAAAACTCGATACAGGCACCGGTGTCTCCAAGAAGCGCGTTTGTGGATCTCGTCACGAAGTCTCTTCCGGAATAAATTCTCTTGGCAGTTGGTCATGAACTTGATATGCGCTTGAGTTTATTGTTATCTGGCGCATAAGATGATCCACGAATCTTTGAGGCGAACAGGTAAGACTAAAACTTCTACTCCTTACATTTTGGTGGTCCCAAAACAAGAAGAATCAAGAAAGAAGAAAAGTTTACTGTGAAGGCCAAGAGGGTTGAGTAATCTGAGTTCTTTGGAAGGGAGGGTAGGAAGGATAATGAGAGTGTCATTATTACGGAAACTGGGTTTGGAAGTGGTGGAGGAAGTTCACCCAGGATGATAGGAAGAATGGTCTCCACGACCACGCTCGGCCTACGTGTATGTAAGTTATTGAAGTTTGTACAACTTCTAATTACTGCTTAAGTGGTCTTGAATGCGGTTGTGGTTCTCGTATTTTTAGTAATATGAAGGAACTGGTCAGTAGAAGACTTCGAAGAGGGAAATGGATCTGCGTGTGCGAAATGGGCGCGAGTTGTAATACTTACAGGTAGGATCCCATTAGTTTAAGTTGCCCAGCGGGCCTTGTTTGAACCTCTGGGTTTTACTATGTACACGATTTGCGAGGAATATTATTTCTATTTACGTTTTGAATAATGATGGTTTTGTTTTCAATAGATCCAGATAATTTAGGATCACCGGGAATAAGTGTATTTAGTACCCGCCTCCCTTCCAAAATGGTCTATCGTTTTTAGACATGATTAATGAGTCATATAACGCAAAACTTAAAGCGGAATAAGCCTAACGACTTAAACCAAACATACATGGCATTCGAGGCTAGGTCCATGCGAGAACCGAATCGAAAATCCCGCTCCGGTGGAATACTTGAAGGTTTCGATTATAGATAAATACGGTAAAAATTAGTCTTGCATACGGGCAAAATGACCAAAATACTTTCAACGACTTAAATGAAAGGGCAAGTGATTTATTAGGATGTCTGTAGCGATGTATGTGGGCGATGAACACGGCTGCCGAAGGAGGTTATAAGCTGCCATTACATTTACTAATGACTATAGTAGATACGGTTTTGTGTACGATGAGACCACAAAACCACGAGTCTTCAGAAATTCAAGGAGTTCCAAAATGAAGTACAAAACCAATTGAACAAGGCAGTAAGATTCTCGGTCGATAGAGGTGGAGAATATTTGAGTCCTGAGTTAAATACTAAATGCTTAAAAATTAGCCAGTATTGTTTCCTGACTCGCTCAATGAGGGAAACGCCCGCAAACTTATAATGGCGTGTCGAAAGGAGAAATCGAACCACTTCTTGACATGGTTCGATACATGATGGCTCCCTATCGTCTGCAGTTAATTTCTTAGAATATGCGCCCCCAGGCGGCCAACACCTTAAGCATATCAACGATCGGCCAGATAAAACTCCCCGTGAGCTGTGGTTTGAGGAAGATTCCCAAGTTGGGTTTTCTCGAGATTTAGAATTTTGTGAAGCTTATGTTAGAGATTAACTAAAGATAAACTTAGCATGAAATCCGATAAATGCTATTTCTAGGATATCGAGGAAGCAGTTGGTTACTATACTTTGAGGCAGGAGAATAAAATCTTAATTCTTGAAACGAGGTATTCATGAAAAGGAATATTTGTCAAGAAGGACTAAAAGTAATGGTGTTCATCTTGATGAAGCTCAAGCTAATGAAGTCGATGTCGATGCGTCTAATGCGAAAGGGAGGCATCGACACGCCTGGTGGGACACTTCTCTCGCCCAGGGCCGGTTCTTGATCAGAAGCTGTGGAAGAACTTGACCGTAAATTGTGAGGGATCGCCACGAACCGGGCTGGTATGGTGAAGCTTTTCGTCGTTGAAAGTGAGCCCACTTCTTACAAGAAGCAATGAATAAGCGAGGATGGCGACCAAATGGCAAATAGCCATGTGATACGGATGATTACGTATTGCCAAAGCGAGGGTTTGGTCCTTGTTGGATTTGCAGATGAACAATACATTGAATGAAATGGGTATTTAGAAGAAACATGATAAAGATGGAAGCGTTGATGTTTTCCAAGCTAGACTTGTAGCGAAGGTTTCAAACAGATTCACGGGTGGACTATGGCCGAAACACTCGCCGGTGGCTATGCTTAAATCCGTCAGATAATCTTAGCCGTTTCTTTGCGTTTACATTGTATGAAATATGGCAAATGGATGTGAAGACCGCTTTCTGAATGAGAATTTAGAGGAAGATGTCGTGATATTTATAAAGAACTACTGTCACCAAGGCCTGAGAGAAGGTATCTGGTGCAAAAGTCCATTTATGGTCTTGCTTGGGCATCAGTAGGTTAGGTACAACCTCCGAGGCTTTACATACAAAAAGGACCTAAGAAGGTAAGTGGGAGTTATGTATCATTCATAGTCTTGTATGTAGATGACATACTTATCATTAAACAAACGTAGAGTTACTAAGCTTCGGTCAAGGATTGGTACAAATATTTCTCGATGAAGGACTTAGGGGAAGCCTGATATACTTGGAATAGATCCCACAGCGAGATCGAGCCGGGGAGGTGATTGGACTTTGTCGGATACTTATGTGAATAGATGCGCAAAGGTTGACATGAAGTAATTCGAAGGGTAATGTCTCCCGTGAGACATGGAGTTGGCTTCGAGCGGAGCCACGTTATCCCAGTAGTAGTGTTGAGATGAGCAGGAATGGAAGAGGCGTACATGAAACGGTATAGGATCCGTCATGTATGCCATGTTGTGGACTGAACTACGATGTGTCTTATGCACTAAGTGTAACCGATTAGATACCAAGCTAATCGGTGAAAGCTTGTTTGGATTGCGATGAAGTCTGTCTTAGAAGTATAAAGGAAAGAACTAAAGATGCTTTCTTGGTATATGGTGGAGATATGAAGAAGTTAGCGATGACGAAGTGCAAGCGCCGGTTTTAAAGCCTTGAGCGACTATCGTTCCCGGTCACGGGTATGTATATTGTCTCGAATTGGAGTAGTGTCTTGGAGGAGTTCGAAGCAGTCATTGCCGATTACACCCACAGTCCCGAGTACGTGTATTTGTCTGAAGCGGCAAAGAAGCATGTTGGATAAAAGTTCGTGACCCGAACTTGGTGTGGTACCTAGCATTGAGGGACAGGTTGCTTTGTGACAATCTTGGGGCGATAGCTCGAAAGCTAAGGAACCCAGAGCGCGTCAATCCAGCACTTACTCGGAAAGTATCACTGATTAGAGATATGTGATAGAGGTGATGTCAGAAGTATGTAAAGTAGAAGCTTGAGGCCAATGTGAGCCACTTTAAACCCTTTAAGGAGTCATGCAAGCGTGATGAGCGTGCGGCGAACATAGTGCTTAGGTGGTGTTAGGTTAAGTGGGAGTCGGTATGTATTGTGTTATGTGAACAAATATTTGAATATTATTGTAACATATTTTAATATATTTGTTTGATATGTCTATATGTTTAAATTTACATATAATATACATGTGATGTCCTCGGTGAGTGAAGGTTAAATCCAGGATTGTTGATACATGTTTTCTAGAGAGGTAACATGAGCGGTAAATTACGCTCTTATTATAGAAACATAGGATAAGCGCAGTGGGATCTTGATAGTTAGAGGCCGACCAAGAAGCATCATATGACTAACATGGTCTTTTTGATTAGTGTCAAGATTGATCCGTTGCTTTCTGAGGACTAGATCAAATCTGAGTGGAGTTGCCGGTCACGGTGGCCCAGGAGGTATAATGAAAGCTTAATTCATAGAAGATATGTATATACGTGTCTATGACATTTGTTTAGAATTTTAGGTTAAATCGATTCTTAGACCTCGATATATGACTATACGTATTATCTGGCTACGTACTTTGGCCCCTGTGGCAAATGCACTTAGCGGATTATAACGGCATATGTTGGGTCATAGATGAGTGTAGCGATAGATGTTGATATGTTAAGGAGGATTTGTCGAATCCTTGACCTCTGAGGAAGATCTAAGACCTCTACATGGTTAGTCTTGATTGGTTTGGGGACCTTAAATCTTTATTGATTCGTACTCGGGAAGTAAAAAATAAAAAGTTGTGGGTGTTTTCGGGGACCACCTTCTTGTAGTTAACTACATTAGAGATCGCGTGATAAAGGAATTGTAAGAATGTCGTCCAGGGCAGGTGAGTGTTGGAAATCAATGAGAATTGATTCCGTTTATTATGCGGATTCGCGACGATTGTGTATCGATTCATTTTACAGGATTAGGTTAAATGTGATTATCAGAACTTAGTGTTCAAAAGCTTGAAAGTAATTGCATATTACCAATGTGGGTTCTCGCTGATAATTTAAGGGTTATGAAGCGGTGCTAGATGCTAACTGCATTGTCGTTATAATAATAGTAATTAATTGATTATTATCGTTATCTGACTTCTTTATTATCTAGCGCAGAAGATTCATACATCTGGTGACGTTGGGTTATATTTCATGTATGATTAAAGAAACATATGAATTGATGTATTTCTCGATTCTGAGGAGTTCGTTTATGAGAATATCGATTGACAAATAGAATCGATTAAATAGTTATTTAATTGGTTAGAATATTTAGTATTTATGTGCTTGAAAAATTATTGATATTGACTAATTACTATTTAATTAAACTAATTAAATGGTTCCAACTCATTAACAACTAAATTTAGTGTCTTAACGAACTAATAGAGTTAGCAATTATTATCTTGAGTTCTTATCGAGGCGACAGCCTATATATAAAAGAAAACTTTAGGGTTTTAAATGACATAAGTTGTAAATCTTTTTCATCAAAAATCCTAAGTAGCCGCCCCATGGCTAGAAATTCTCAAGAATTTTTCTTGGGTTTTGGTTTGTTCATCCTTGTTTCTTAGCATAAAAGCAGTTTCTTGATTCAACTTTCTCTGGTGTGGACAGTAGAATGTCATATGATTGATATTGCGACAAAGAGGTGAAAGGGAAGTCAAATTCACGTTGTGAATTTGGCGTGTCAGAACTTTAGTGGAATTTACTCATTGCGATATAAATTCTCTGTTTGTTATATTATAAATATATGTTTTGTTTAATAATGTAGTATCTTGGCTTTAAGATCGCGGAATTATGGATTTGTATTTATCTTAAATATATATGTATCTCGTCGTAAGTGCAGTAGGTAGCTTGATGCGTGTCTGAATTAACCATAATCTAAATAATATTCATGTTGTCTGAGTCGGACCAAGTAAAACCAAGGGCACGGTAAAGAATAGCTTGGCAATCGACCAGGTAGCAGCGTGAGAATGGAAACGCATTAAGTGGGATAAAACCATGGAGAAACAAGGAGATCCAATACATCGAAGTGCGAAGAAAATTAGCGAGCGAATCCCACTGTTTTCAACTGCAGTATTAATACAGACTCACGAGGACTAAGATGAGCAGCGAGGCGGATGTCTCGGCAGTCTACTTGTGACGTAGCGCAAGTTACATCAACAAAAGAAACCCTGATGCTTATGCTAGCCGAGCTCACGGCGTGAAACTGATCAAAGAAAAGGATTATGCTACTAAAGCTCTGATTGCAAGCTTGAGGCGAATCTGACTTTGAACACAGGGGCGTAGAGAGTGATGATAAAAACGGGGACAAAAAGCACGCTTTACTTCAACAACTACATTAGGCAACTCTGTTGAAATTTAGCGGATGCATTAATGCATAGATGAAATGAAAGAAGCTGATGCAGCGCCTTGCTGAGAGCGAGATGGGCTAAAGGGAGGGTGAGCCAAAAAGCAACACTCCATTCGAGCATTATCCTCTCGAGGGAATGACTGATGGTTTGAGGGTGTTAGAGCCACACGAAGTGATGCGTCGGAAGATTCCCTGTAGAGTTGTCGAGGTTCGAGAAGAAATACATCGTCGCATGAACTTTAAGGATCTTTTAAATTTAAAACAAACTACCAGGACTCACAGATATTGACTTGTCTGAATATCAAAATTTATGAATAGAGCGAGTCGACTCTTAATTTCTTGGGCGATCGAGACATATCTTATGTCAGCAAAGCCTCCAATTTGGTCGCGTTATTAAACTACTAATAGACGGTCGGGGAGCATGCTCTTTATCGTGTCCAAAGCCTCTAAGCGGACATTGGATTTATTAAACTAAAATTGCTAAGGCCGGTCGGGGAACATAGCAGTATCGTCGCCTACAAGCCGGACAGGGCATGTGACCTTAGCCTCTAAAAGTGAATTGATACATATCCACAATATCAGCCAGGCTTGAAGAGCCATGAGGATGTGATCTGCAATTAGCAAATCGGTAACTTGACTTAGAAGCGAAGTTGAAACCCTTGGCTTAGTGCTCAGTTCGACGCAGTATTGTAGTCTCATGACTCATTAACCCTTAGAGTTAAGTTGTTAAAGCTTTTGAAATTGAAGATGCGATCTCGAGATGAAGCCCATGCGGTAAAGGCTCTGGAGTGCGACTCGGACGGTCCTGAGGCAGCACTAAAACCCAGATGCAGGCTAGCAACAGTTGGAACTCACGATCTTTGAGACAAATGCAAAAGAAATGCAGGGAAAGCACGGGCAGCAGAATGATGGATAAAAGTCAAAGCGAGGCTGATGGCACCAGAGCGCGCCCGAGCATGTACCAGTGCATGACGGATGCCCGATGTATAACCTTGAGGATAGAGTACCTCGTTTATCATCCATGCGATTCATGTTATGAATATCGAGGATCGAAAATGAAGGTCCTAATAACAAACAGATACCCGTATACTTGGCATGCTCCCAGCCCACGTGCTTGGGGACCCAGTACTAAGTGGGAATAGGAAAAGCATTGCTTCTTCCTTGTGATATCTTCGCCACTGGCGGAAATCGATAACTTGACATGCTTGAGAGAATATATCTGATATTGGACTCATCTGAAGGGGAAAGAAGGTGGAACCCGTAAATAGTAAATGCACTTTAAGCAATCTTATCATGGCGTACTAAGGATCGCTCACTAATGGAAAGCGCCAAAGTGCCCAATGACTCCTGGTAAGAGCATAAAACACCCTAACGAAACTCTCGGATATGATCTAGCTATCTATCAAAATGAACTAGGTTGACTTGATCCTTAAGGGAATAATCTGCGGAGTGCGTGGCGAAACGCTCAGCTTCGATGTAACTATCAAAACTCTTTTGTCCACTTAGAAACCCCGTCGTGGCAGAGGCTACTCGAGATGGAAACAAGCAAAAAGGTGGCAAGCACTGAAGCAAAATTACAATAACAAAGCATAAATCAATTAAGCATAAGAGGGATACATGGCGTATGCCGCTCGAAAGAAAGATGAAAATGAACTGAAGACTATGTAGTCTAGAAACGTATCCCACTCTCTTAGAGGAAATGTCAGCTGTCATGAGTAGAGTATAGTGGGAAGAGCGATCTCGACTGTAGGTTACTCGGCGCTATCGAATCAAATCAAGAAAGAATTTGAAATCGAAGAAACCGCAAAGAAAAAGGTTGGAAATCAGTAAGGGAGGCGTTCTGTACAACAATGTCCCGCAACGGAGGAGTCAATTTGAAAGCAATGAAACCAAATAAAGAAATTTTGAAGCGAGTGATCAAAAGAAAGCACGAGAGCGTTCTTACTCGACACCGATACTACTAAAACCCATAGTTCTTTGAGATCAGTATCGGGGTATAGGGATATATATCTTACTACTGAGAGATATGACAGCGGCTTAAGCATGTGCGCATCTCGAGTCATAAGCTAAACCCAGCAAAACAAAATAAAGCAAACAACCGTACCGAGAGAGATCGAGTGGTTCACGTTACTGACTGTTATGGGACTAAATAAATTAAAGATCGAATTCTGAAGTAAGCATTAGGAAGAAGGGAAGGGAATGTACCAAATGAGTTCCTAAAGTCCGTTCTATATGCGAATTCCAACTCTATGCTACATGAATCATTTTGGGTAAGCCAAATAAAACCCAGCAAGCAATGGAGAAATACGCAGCGAGCGTTCTGAATAAAGCAGGAGGCCTAACTATCAAATTCGAAAAAATAAGCGAAACTAGACTTAGAGGCAGTCGTGAAAAAAAAGAATCACCCCATTCAGTCTGACTAAAGGCAACAATTCTCAAAGGCTGTGATGATTGTCGAGTTGAACCCCCGAAGTGAAACTTCAAGGGCTCATATCTCGACTTCGGGGAATGAAGCTGGGCCGACCTTAGCCATCAAAAGGCCGTCTACTTAACAAGCTTTGAAGCCATATAAATAAATCTCAAAGCAGTTAAGCGTGCAAAGTTTAGGGCGTTATAGTGAAACGATGCGATTTGTGAACGAAATCTGAATTTTGCAAAATTGTTTACATATTGTTAGAATCTTAGCAATGCAATCGATTTTATCGTGAAAATTGATGCGTGGAAGCAATTGGTGATTACAAGCACAAAAAAATTCAAGTTCAAGATTGACATTGGCATGATGGAAATAAAAGACATAAATTTTTATTTTTATGATGGATTAAAGCGTAGAAAATCATCGAAGCGTATGATGTCGTAGAATCACAACGATCAAGGTTAATTATAGAAAGATATAAAATTACTAACTTTATTGATGAAACTCAAAATTCTTCAAAAAGTTATAAACTTTGATGAAAATCACCTTTAATCTTGCAACATAAAAGAGATGTTAGTATGTGATCACGTGATCGTATCGAAACATTAAAGTGTATAAGTTATGCGAAGAGAAGAAGAAAAAAATACTATTCTTGCTTTCAGTGGCTGCCAGTCTGAGAAGGAGATTATGGGTTGATTTTGACTAAATCACAAGTACTTCATGAAAGCCTGATAAACCCGAAGTCCTAAAAACTAGTTCTTAGATTAGCATTTAGACGAAGTAAAGGTTCGTGTTTGAAAAATTGAACAATCGAACACCTCATTCGTAGTGGTTCGAAAATTACCCAAAAAATAAATGGGTTAGCCTCAAATTTTCACGTGAAAATTTATCCCAAATATTTATCGGTTAACCAAATAAACCGATACCAAGCCGGAAAAAAAAATTGCAAAAAAAATAGAGTTTAACTTTAAATTAAACTCTAAAATTAAAATGATTAATTCCAAAACCCACGTGGGTCACGATTAATTATTTTAAATATTTAACATGACTCAAATTCATGTTAAAATTACAAAAATATTAATTCCGTAAATCCACGAGGATTCGGATTAATATAAATCTGATAATCACAGATGCCAACATATAACATATTTATGTTATTAGTAAAAAACTCTAGAAAATTAATTCTCATTCAAAGCCTCTGGTCCCGAGAATTAAAAGCAGAATCTTAACATGTATTAAATTCGTATTAACATTAAATCACAGACAAATTAATTCCTATTAAATCATCTGGATTAGGAATTGTGGGTTTTCATGATAATATTAAATTAAGTAATTGGCTGCCAAACCTCAGTAATTTAATTCTTTAGCGAATTGAGAATTAGAATGGGATCAACAGGGTTGGTATTAAAATCCCACATAAATTAAGTATTCACTAATTCGATCTTCAGAGCGAAGACTTGAGTAAGGATCGTGACGCCACCGTCATGTCGCAGCGAATCCTAAATAAGTCGCCGTCTTACAAATCGCTCGAATGACGAGAGGTTGACCGGGGAACAGTAATCATCGCCGGAGGCCCCAAGGCCAGCATGGATATTGACTAGGACCACAGTAACTCCAAACGTAAAAACTGCGGTAAGTCAAAATACGGTGTCGCAGCCTTTGGACATGCGGAGAGGAAAGATAACTTGAGGACCAGTGTATACTAAATTGACATGAGCGGGCCAGTCTGCAGCTGCTCGTCAACTGAGTCAAACGAGACGAATGTCATCCGTAAAAGAGAGTAAGCGCGTCTTTGATAAAGACCCGTAGAAAGCCAACACACGTTGAAAATGGATATTGTCTGGGTAAAAAAAAGGGTTTTTATATTAATTAACCCTAAATTTGAACTCGAAATAGGGTTTCAGAAAAACTGACATCGCATTAAATGTCAATTGAAATTAGAGACTCGAAAAACTCCCAATTTTATTGATTAAAATCATAAGTAACGTTCGAATGCGTGGGACAGTGGAACTCACAGAAAAGAGCTGGGCCTAAAATGAAGACTCCAGAAAGTTTGGGATTGAAATAAAATATTCTAGAAAAGATCAGGGGACTAAACAATAAACTCGAGGTTTGAAAACCTGTTCATCTTACCTTTTTTGCTCAATTCCCGGCCAGTTAAGATCGTGATCGCTTGAAAATAAACCAATAAATCAATAATTTAGGCAGAAGCTGTCATAATCCCTTCCCACTGTTGTTCGAAAGTTCAATCATGTACGTCAATTCGCGTTACTTTGTGAGAAAATACAGAAAAACCTGCGAGATTTACAAGTTAAATCTAAATGGCCGTGGCAACATACACGAGGTGGTGAAGCTTACCGTGTGGCGAAAATAGGCGCTTGCGAAATCGAGATTCTTGCCTGAAGCGTAGTAATTACGCGAAACTTTGAAACAAAAATCATTAGGAACACGATGATATTCCGAAGCGGCTTCAAGACTTCGATAAGTTATATAGCCCACGATTATTCATAAATCTCTCGTGAACACTTGAAAATTCTAGGTTTGATTCGTAGTTCGAATAGGAATACGAGGCGTTTTGATTTATAAATTTGGATTCGAGGCCGGGAAACTATATTCTTAAAGGCTCACATCTAGTTGATCGATATCGTCAATGAGTTGGAGCATTTACTGACTTCCATGCAATCATCCTTCAAGCAACCAATGCACTAAGGCAATAAATGCTAATAGTAATCTTTCTTAGCTTAATCGAAGTCAGCGAGTCCAAATCTCACTAAGTCCCTTCTACGTAATGGCTAACTAAGGCCCGTTTGTAGAAATGCAAACAGAAGCCAGCCAGCTGGCGATCTTTTAACTGCTTGCCGCTCATGTAAAATTTAAAAGCTGAGAGTTTTTATCCCAATCCATATTCCATCAGACAAGTGGCCTCTCGAGCTAAAAGTCCATATTTGTAGAAAATTTGTAACTTATCCAACTACATAATCCGCTGATAGTATTCAAATCGAGTCCGTGAGTCTATAAGCGGGCCGGAGAATCGAGTCGAGCTAAATGTAGTCAGAAATACGACCCAGCGGGAATATCTTTGCTAGCTCCGCAACCGGACCGTATCGAGTCGGACCCGGTCTCGAGTCCGTAAAGAGACCCGGACACGTTCGGTTTCGTAAGAGCTCACTATCCCAAATCCGTCGAAAGAAACCAAGTTCTGCTCGAGGCTAAATCAAATCGAGGATTCATGAAGCCAAGCATCTCACAAATCATCAATAATGGCTTAGGGACTTATAGTTTCTTGATTTAATAAAGCACATCTGTTGAGGAATTTTCCTGTAGTGGATTTTATTTGTCTGCACTGCTCGTAAATAATAAAAATTATTCTTTGCATTCACAGCAATACATTAAAATAATTCGATATCCGATATTTTTATAAATATTATTTAAATTATTAACTAAACTTTTTGAAGATTTTAATTTTTTATTAATTTTTTAATGTTATTTTTTTTGTTACATTTGACATTAATATTTTAAGAATGTTAAAGTTAATGTTAGTCATGCTGAATATTATATTGATAATGTAAAGAATTTTAATAATGTGATTTTTTGTTTGTTAATGTTTAAAATGTTAAATTCATGTTAATGTTTATAATGTTAAATAATGTCAAGAACGTTACATTATTTATGTTGAATATTTATGTTAAATAATAATATAAGAGATTCGGACGTGTAAACGTGTTCAGTATGCGATTGATCGCGTAAAATATATTGTTGGGATTATGACAGGCGCATGTTCCATCGTTAGGTTGGTGGGCGTGTTTTCGCGCAGCTGGCTGTCACGTTGACCATGGAATCTGTACTCCCCGATAAGTAATGAACAACATGTGCGTACTCGTACATTGAACAAACATTTTGTGCGGTAATGCAAAGAAATATTTTATTATTTATATAAATTAATAAAACCTTTTGGAAAAATCCTTCGATGTACAAAAGAATTGCTCAGATCAAGCAGTGCAGTATTAATACAGTTATTTCCCTCATTGATAACGTCTGGTATAATTTGGTTTGATATGGATTATTTGGATGAGGTCTTGATTTAGATATGTGTCCAGGATAAGTGCAGGCGTGCTTGCTGACTGGATATGATCGGATAAGAGTTCATAGTAGGCTTTGATGTATGTGATTGTATGGATTTGATCTTTGTCTTTGACTCTGAACCCTTATGAGATGGTCTGGTTGACATGGACTGCTTGGCGTTCTGGATATAGACGGGTTTATGTAGACTTGAACTTCTTAGATATGTTAACGTTCCGGATATGGGCATGAAGCGTAACTTGGATATGGTGCATTAGGATCTGTGATTGATTACGTATGGTTGGACAGTTAAGGGAGCCTTAGCGACGTAATCTTGATTTGGATGAGACCTTGAAACTGTTGTTGTATGTGACAACCTTGGGTAGGGGTGAATAAGGTTTAAGAGTTCATTGACCATTTTTCGACTTTTAAAAAAGTTAATACAAATTTCATCGGAAATACTAGCATGATTTGTAAAAAATAAGGAATAGGCTAAAATAATGCGTGCCCACAACACTTTAAGCGATGTTTGATTTGATATATGAAGCCTTGTGATACAAATGCAAATCGAACAAACAATATAATAACGATGCGAAATAAACAATTAAATTTAATTGATCAGTCTATTATGGAGATATAGAAAACACAAATTTAATTAATCTTTACGTTTTAACGATTATATGCAAGCGTACGTAATTAATCAAGCATAATAGAATTCTAGCAATTCTAGCATATAAATAATATAAGCAGTAAAGAGTATGAAGAAGATACAAACTTCGATACGGTATTTTCTTGGAGTCTTGTCTACGTCATAGACCCCGAAACTTGGCTGTAGGCTGCATTTAGAAATCCCTTTGAGTAGGGTACTTGAAGTTGGGGAAGTCAAACCCAACGTACAACTCTTAACTCCTAGATTAGAGCATAAACCCCGCAACCTAAATTTGAACTCTTTATTCTGTACTTTAGAACTGAGAATTTTCTAAGTTTGATGATGAGGAGATGGAACTCATTTATCTCGGCGCTTTATGTCCTATTGCTTGAGCCTTGGCCTCAATCACTACTTGTGATCTCACTGATTCTAGCTTGAGTAAAGCCTGTACTTTGGACCCTCAAACCTCTGATATGAAAGATCAAGTAACTTAATGGGATATATAACATAGAAATAGAGATGGTAGTTTTGTGATCTAAAATGCTCCTCGATGAGCTACAATTTGGATTACAAATTTTAAGCGCAACTTACAACTCTAATGAGTAGATAAATTGAAGCTTGTATGAACTCATGTGGAGTAGATGTGATAAAGGAAAGGCACTTTGTTTGAATCTCCTTTGAATATGAATGTTTAGTATGTTGGAGATGAATTTTCTCTTGAGCAATTTGCTCCAGAGCACTTTGTGTCTCCTTAACAGCCTTCAATCTCTTTAAAAATATAGATGAGCAACTAAAACTCTTTTTCAATAAACTGAGGCCAAATCAAGTAAGTTCTTTGATACCCAAATACTCTTCGTTATGAAACCTTTCTTTCGATCCGTTCTTGAAACGATCGTCAGTGTTCTAGCGAACATAGGTCTTTGTTTTCTTTGAACATTCGAGTTGGAGGCGAGGCATATCAAAGCTTGACTTGGAGGATTTGTGATCCGGCCCACTACTTGAAACGGACGGATCGTCATATCACAGCGTTGGGTTGGATCACTTGGTAGTTGCCCCGACGCTGGAAGACTAATGCTTTGCGGTTTCTTTCCGTGGTTGTTGGGTTGCCTCCGACCTTTGGAGCAATTTTGTTCTCAGGTATTGATTATTTTGGGTACGATGAGTTGTGGTCACTTTCCGGTATGTGGTAGTTAATAAATCACTTTTTGACCGTGAAAGCGAAGTAGAGGGTTCGGGGTGTGCAGAGTCGAGGCTGTTGAGCTCTTGATAAGTATCGTTTTGCTTTTACTGTGGCTTTGGTGTTGATTTGCCTGATACCCTCGTCTTTGTGGGATAGTAGCCGGCTTTGACTAGGAGGGCATGGCAGGATTAAATGGTCCATCTTCAATCTTTGTCCGCTATTTGGTGTCATGAAGCCTTTGAGTGTCGTGGATTGCACTACATGACTTAATGGTAGCATAAGCCGCTGAGTCCATGATGGCTCTTCTCTTTGTTGGGATGAGCTTGGTGAGGCGAGGCACAGGTGCTGGATTACTCACAGGTTGTAGTCTGTCCGTCTTAGCTTCCTTTGATAGAACTTGGCATCATCAAAAGTGTGCGACATTAATTAGCGGGTTCTCTTACCTTTGATCGTCCTTTTTTGGCCATCCTGCTGATCTTGACATTTGGTGTGGGTTGAAGGTACTACATTTATCTTTGTACATCCATGAAGATGCTTCCCGATAGTACGTTATGGGTGGCTTTGGAGGCGATTAGATGTAACCGATGTTGTCTCGAATCCCCCCATCAGCTAGGTGTATGGATCACTTACCTATTGCTAAGCTCTCCTCCTGCGTTGAAGTCTTGTATCATGATGCGGGTCTGCTGAGTCTTACTGTTGAAATGCTATGACTTAAGTGTGTGGAGAAGGTAGAATGATCCGCCGTAATCTACATCATTGTATTCTGCTCATCTTGACATTACATAGGAAGTACCCAGGATATGTTGACGGCGGTTATAGTCGATCTTCTTAAAAATGTGTGATCCCGATAAAGGTGGCTGTGGAAACTCTCGGTACCTACAGGATTGTTTAGGCGCCTACAGGGGTTATGCATTACTGAGGTGTTTTACCAATATCACGTACATATGGCGTAGCTCACTTATGTCTTCATGGTCGAATTGACTTGGTAGTCTCGGCCATCCCACAGGTTGAAACTGCTTCCCCGAAGTCTTCTATCAGCTGACTTCACTCTTGAGGATGGTGAGGGGTTATGTGGTTAGCGGAGGGCAGCCGTGATATGGCTCATGATAGAGGCGAATCCGTGACGCCTCGCGAAAAGCAAGCACTTCTCTATTAGATGTCTAGTACCACAGCGGTACTGCGATGAAGTACAGTTACGTGCCACATTTGGTTCCTCCGAGGGCACTGGTCTCGAGGTAGTTTGATCGGCTTTTCTTGAGAAACTCCTCAGAAGCATCCGGGGGATATCGGACTAGAAGAAGGGGTACTACTTTTGCATTTCTTTTAGCGTAAAAGTAACCTTTGTACTCCCGAGTTGAGTCCGCCCCTCTTGTCTTAGTCTTGAAAGAGAACTTGGTTTATTTGGAAGTTATGGGCGTGGGCGATAGCACCGACTTTAGACTGACTTTCCTGATCTTTTTGTAGATGCTTGGAAACTTATGGGGGTGGCTGATGATGTCTTTGGAGCATTCCACTGTTTCTTTATATAGTTAGCTCAGCGTCATGCTTTCTGGTGAATTCATTTGCTCAAAGTTGTTTTAGTAGTATCATGTAGGATATCTCCGAGGTCAGCTATCCCCACAGCTTATCTGTATCTTGATGGTTGAAGACGCTAAAGTCTGTCTTTCTTGGCTTAAAATTTTGAAATTTCCTCCTTTGATTGATAATCGGTGACGAGTTCTTCTTGGCGTTACTTGCTTTTGATTAGCTCTATCGCTACTTGTTCTTACAATACATAAGCGGTTCAAGAACTCACTCTAAAGTATGCCCGATTATCGATAGGTCTAGTTCGGCTTTATTATGCCGCTCGAATGTATTCCCTTTCAAGCGGACCCAACTACTTTACCGTGTGATCTCCCAACTTGTTCTAAGCGTTGTTCTTGCGTTTCCATAAGTGTACGATGCTTTGCTTGTAGGATTCCTAAGAGCCCAAGCAGAGAAGTGCGAGATTGGCCTTGAAGGATTCCCATGACCAGCTTTATGTCTCGTGCGAGGAAATGGCTTTAATCGCTACTTAAAGCCATCGATAAGGAAAGGACTTGAATGAAATCCATAATGTGAGCTGTCCTTTCAAAGAGTTGAAGAGCATTACCTGCGATCTTACGTGAAGCTGATAACACGATCGTGGTTAGGGGATGTCTGGTAAAATGAGGGATATTTTGATTTCCATAATTATGCCAGATTCTTGACAATTGTTGTAACTGAATTCATTTACTAGTTTTAGTTAAATATACTCAAATTAAGTGTTGATGAATAGTAATTGTAAATTGCTAAAATACGTGCGATATCAGGGGGTTATGCAGTTCTAGATGCTATGCTTAGTATAAATAATTATAATGGTCAATTATATTATTATATGGGTAATAATATCATTACGAGGAAAGATCAGCATCATCTGATAGCGTTGAGTTATATTCCATGTATGGAATTAAATCACGATTGCTAAATTGGGAGTTGATTGGAATCAGCGAGATACCCAATCGAGTGTTTTACATCGATAATGTAAAATTCAAATTGGATAAAGGCGAATCGGTGCTTCGTTAGTTGATTGAAGGTTTAGATGAAGCTCATTAGTAACTTGTTAAGTTACTTACCTGATAAATAAGTTAGTTAACGACACTTGAGTTAAACTTTATTTATCAGCAATTCGGCTGATAAAGGCAATGGTATATAAGGAAAGAATGAAAATAGAAAACCTAAGTTTCATTTTCACCTCCCAAAATAGCCACCCCCTGCTGCTTCATTTTCTCTACAGCTTTTTAATTTTTCGCTTAGTGCATCGATTATTCGGAGATTATGAGTGATTGCTTGAAACTTTCTGCTGGTAGGGGCCCAGCTAGGCGTTCGTTTGAGGTGTAAGGACTTGAGAGAATCGTGGGAGAAGTTTGAGAACATCATTACGTTCTTTGTAAGTATTTTTTTATTCATCGTATGTATTTCGTATGATTTACATTGTAATTCGTACTATACATTTTATTCGATCATGGTTGCATTTATTTATTTTTTATTTATGAACAAGTTGAAAGTACCAACGGTGGCATCATGAGCATGTTTAAGTTGTATAATTTAGATTACATTTATGTATAATTTGTTATATAACCTTGATTTATATCGATTTTCTTATTATATATTCTTGACCATGAATATATATTATAAAAAAATTGTTTCATGATTAGATTTGTATTCTATACTATTTTTCAAGTTCATCATATTGTTAATCTTGATGATTTGAATTTAGATTGTGTTTCATGAATTGAAAGGGTTTTTTAAAAGCATGTTTTGGTCAAATCATTTTTATTGGATTTGAGTGTTCTGAGAATTTCCGCAATTTTTACGTATGTATTCTAGAAGGGCGAAGGTATCTACGAAAAATTTCAAATTTTTTGGTTATTTGAAGTGTCTCAAAATAATTTTGTGATTTTTGAAATGTTGGTTGTATAATTAATTTCTGGTAAAAGATTTTACAAAATTAGAGTGGAAACATTTAACAAAATTGTTTGGAATGTCTGGTAAAAATTTCACAATTTTTGGATATGTTTAAGGCCTTTAAATCGATCTTTTCCAAACATTTGAATTAAATTAAAAAAACTAGAATTTTTGTGAAATGAAGGCGCGACCTTGCGGCTGACCTCGAGGCGCGTTCGGTAATAACCAGGACATTCCGGCCACCATTGGATGCGTATGCAGACCGGACAATGAAGTGGTCAGCCCAGCGTGTCGGCCGAGAACCGGCGGAGGCGATGGGCGTCGGATGCTTCGTCAGTTTTTGTTGTTCTGGCACTGTCCGTTTAAAGTATAATTTGCTTTTTGTGTATTTATTATTATTTATTGCTATGATAATTATGATTATGAATTTTAATGATAATAAGTTTAATTGATAATCCATTTCATTATTTATCCTTTTATAAATGTATTTATTTGAGGATATAATCGTGGTAACAATCTACGGATTTAAAATATAAATATGTTTAGATAAAAACTTCTTAGTTTTATCTTATTATATTTATATGAAATGATGTGTAATAATTATTTTATTATTATAAATGAAATAGTTATTGTAATAACAATTGAACAAAAATATATATATGTATGTTTATTAATGCGCTTTAATAATATATATATATATATATATATACTTCTATATATATATATATATATTTCATAGTCTATGAGCAAATTTTGAATTAATTTCCTATCACATTTAAATTGTATATTTATGTGATTGATTTTTTATTTGTATAATAAAAAATGGAAAGTATCTATATGATTGTTAATCATGTATTTGAAATTTGAATTGATTGAGAGTATTTATCTCAACCTCATAATTAGTGTTTATTGCACTTTATTATATAATTGATTGCATATTTATTGCGTATTAAGTGCATGTTTATTATGTATTAGTAGCGTATTTATTTCGCCTTACTTGACGTTAAATTTGCTTAATGATTTTAATGAGTGGGTATTTCGTACTGATTATTATAGTAAATGCACAATTAATGTGTGTTTAAATTTATTATATATTGTAATGGGAATGGAAAGGGATATATTGATATGACTGGTGTATTTTGAAATACGATTAGAACCGTTTGTTGTTGTCTGTGACCTGTTGATCGTTTTATTTTATTTTACTCTGACTTGTGTCTTTGTCTTGGTTAGGTTAGTAAATAAATGTCTGTGAGAAAACCTAAGGTTGCCAAGAATGTTGGAATGGAGGCAATGAAGGAGGAGACAGAGTATTCTTGTGGGATCGAGGTCATGGAAGTGAACTCAAGAAATTCTTGGAAGATAGGAAGAATGGTATACTTGACCAAGCTACATTTCTGGGTATATGTATATATATGTTATTCAACTTATTTATCAAGCAGTCGAGCTATTCGGGCGAAACAAGGGGCTACCTAAGTTTTCATTTTCATTCCCCTCCCAAAATAAGCGTCCCTCTCTTCATTTTCTCACAGCTTTTGATCGAGTTTAGACTCAAATTCTTATCAATTATTCGGAGATTACAGCGAAGTCCGTCATTGAGAACACCTCTTGGTGTGGATACTTGGAGGCATTCATTTGAGGTGCTAAGGACTTGAAGAGGAATCGTAGGAGAAGTTTCGGAGACATCCGTTGCGTATCTTTGTAGAGTATTTTTTTTTTATTAAATACGTAATGTATTTTGTATTATTTTGTTGTAATTCATTGTATACATTTATTCGATCCACCGGATTTACATTTGTTTATTTTTGTTATGAACAACTTGCGTAATTTTCAAGCATGTCCTATAAAATTTCTGTCTAGCGAGTAATAGAATCATTTATTTGACGGCTCATCGAGGAAGAGGAGGCGGTGTACGGCTTAGGTGTCTTCTACGTCGGTCGGGTGATGAGTGGCGAGACGAGATACCCTCTGACGGATAAGTTGGTGTATGATACAGTTGTAGCTCAAAAGCGGAAACCTTACTTTAGGCCTTTCGGTGGAGTGTTTACGATCGGCCGTTGCGATTAGATCTTGGAGAACCCCGTACGAATAGCGTCGAGGCACAGACTCTGGAATGATTTCATGGTAGAATCGCTCGTGAGGCGTGGGAGAGGAATAGGTCGTCAGTATGGTAGAGGCCTTGACGATGGTATGGTTACTATATGTGGATGTGAGCAACGGGTGAACAGGATGATATCTTATTATGGTCCCGGAGGGGCTCCACAGATCGAGTACGCCACTTAAGCCGCTTGTGACCCACGAACAATGAGGTTGAGTATGAAACACTTCCCGATGGTCTTTCATGTAGGCAGTTCTCGGTTGATGATGGGCCATGTGAAGGGAGATTTCAAAATTGACGAGACAAAGGAAAAGTTGGTAGGATATCTGAGAGAGTTCGCGGTTTGGCGGACTTTTTCTCACCCTTGCGTGGAGCATGTTCCTCGGGAGAGGAATGGGAAGCGAGATAGGTTGTCCTAGTTGGCCTGGTGAGTGAGGACGTCTATTTCCACCGATAGAGTGGATAGCTGAAGGCACTTTTCGGATGAAGGAAGTGATTCCCTGTACTTGAGGGAGGTGAAAGAACATCGGCCCAGGTGAGTACCGGGATATATTGGAGTTCTTTAACACGGGTCTACTGAGATCCTCCCGTTAGTATGAGAATCGGAGGAAAAGCTTGAAGTGCCTTCTTTGGGCAGGACTCTTTCTATCGAAGGTCCTTTTCGGGGCCAATTGTTGAAATACGTTATCGAGAAAGAAAGGGTGGCGTTTGCGAGGAGATCGTAGGGCATGTAAGGAAGTCATCGATAGTAAAGCCACGACTAAAAATATCCTTGGTCAGGATATTAAAGTTCTATAGCCAAGGATGCCCAGTCATGTCCGGAGGAGTGTGGCGCTATCGGCATCCTACTTTGACCTCCCATTGAGATGATTAAGCATGTTGTTCCGCATGCCCGTACCAGGTGGGGCATTGACGTGGGGACACTCCCGAGACACGGTAGGAGAATGCTGCCCATTGTAATGTGGACTCTTCCATAGCGAGTAGAAATCTAAACCCCATTTCGCCCAGTAGGATCGGAAGAATGTCTCAGTTCCTAAAGGAGATGCCCTTGATTAAAATTTTTAAGTCTTGACGTAATGAACACGATTCCACGGCAGGAAGATCGAAGACTGTCTGAGGAAACTAGGTATAGAACACGGGCCTACGTAATCGTATCCCCAGACAGCGGGCAGGTGGAGGTGATGGCCGGGTAATCTTCAAAGTTGTCAGGCGGCCGGGGAAGAAGGGAGGTGGGACAAAGGCTGTGATTGCTATGGTCCTTTCGTACTACGCTTTAACTTAAATCACGAGTGAGACTCCTTCATTTGGTGTATGGATCCGATGCCTAGCTTCTGGTGGAAATTCACTGAGGCTGGCAAAATTAGTAAATGCTACGTCGAGTTGGCTAATGAACAGGGTTGTAAAATTTCAGCTTGGACCTACTGGAAGAAAAAAGGGTTGCTGCTGCCGACAAAATGGCAGGGTATAAGGACAAGGTGGTGCTCATTACAATAAAAAAGTCCCAGGCCGGCGGAGTTAGCGATAGGAGATCACAGTCCTCGGAGCGACAAGCATACGCTCATAGGAAGCAGGAAGTTGGAGTCTCCGCAGGAAGGGCCGTATACCGTCGGGAGAAGTTGTGGGACCCGATCACGTATAAGCTGGAAACGGAGGGCGTCGAAGTCTGTGTCGGAGATACATGTCATCTGGAAATATCACGTATAAGCTCGCCTTTTGTATTTCCGCTGTTATTTTTAGAATAAAGGTGAGTTGTCCCGAAGCTATCTTGAAAGTTCAAATAAGTTACGTATTGGGTAGAGTGTCGATTATGCTTGGCCTTCATTGAAGGATAGGAAAAATTGATGTAAATATCTAAATGTTTAGTCATCCTACGCGCGACTAATCGGAGAATAAATCCCGCTAGACAGAGAGGAGGTTAGGTAAAGGAAGATGTCGTATAATCCGCCCCGTCAGCAAAGGTCAACGTCCCATTCTTTGAGGAAGCGAGGAGGCTCGAGAACGGAATAAATGAGGATACAAAAATCTTTAAGGTAGGACCCTGGCCATAAGCAGATTCCTGACCCGAGAAGTGCAGTGAACCCGGCAGCGTGGAGGTGTAAGTACCAGGCATACATTAAAATAGAACTATAAACACAAACTTGCAAGAATGAAGAAATAAATATCGAGATTCGGAGAGAGTGAAAATCGTTGATAAAACCCCCCCGAGGGGAGGAGTAAGATTACGAAAATAAGGGGACAAAACTCCCATTCTAAGGAGCCGAAAGGATCGATCATAGGGAAGGCACGGTGTTGTCCATTAACGCGAGAACATGCTCACCAGTAGAGTGGGAGTATGGACCTCGATCTGATTCGGGACAAATTTTCATGACCCCAATCTGGCGATACCTCAGGGGATGTCTAAAGATAGGCACGTCGGAGACTACTCCGCCCGGGCGTTGAAAGTAAACTTGGTTGTGGCGTCACTTTCCTTTACACCTCATAATTTCTGTAGTCATGAGCCAAATCGTAGAGGTAGTTCAACTTGGCCTCAGACTCTTTGCGGCTATAACTCCCAGGCCACAGAGGCGTTCAGTCGGCTCAGCATGGAATCCGTTTTCAGCTGGGACATGAAGTGCCATCTCCCAGGCAGAAACTGACGACTGAAAAGGCAAAGAGGTAAATCTGATTGGGGCGGGAGGAAAGGGAAGAAAATTGTTGGGACATGAGGTGTGGCCATCTCACCATGGCTTTCGCCTGTAGGGAGGGATAATCTTCGAGGGGTATGTTTAGCGCGTTCCATGAGTAGAAGGTACAAGAAACAAAGTAGAAGAGATCTTTGGTGATCCACCAATTTATAGAGCATGGGGTCTTTTCAAATTCAAAATGGAGTGATAATGAAAAGAAATTGGCATCTAAAAAGTTACATGTAATGATGGTGAAGATATGAAGCAATGACATTTCATGGGAGGCAAACTTCTAGCACTGCTGAGGGAGAGTTAAGGCGGTGTTTGGTGTGAAGAAAGGAAAGAGACCCCCGTATTCGAGTTCGACCCATAGAAAATGGGTGGAGTGCAGAGACAAATAGTAATCCATAAATAATTAGGCTGTCCCAGGGATAGATTAAAATTTCGATTGGTAGCGTCGAAAGAAAAGATATGAGGCGAAGAGATAAATGAAACGTATAAGTGAGTGGGGCGAAAGACCAGGCCAGCTAAGAGAGCGACCGTCTGACTACGTAGGAGAGAAGAATAAGACCTTTATGGCCAAGCGATTCGACTCCGTGCTTGAGTAATTAAGGCTATCGTTCTGACCCTTTCTTGGTCGCTTTAATCATTAATCGAATTGAATGAGCCATCAGAAATTTCAAACCCATCTTGATTAAATATTATAAAAAGTAAGCGGGGCCAAATCAAGGAAGTGCCGGCTGATGCTCAAATCACTGCTTGCTTTGAAGTAAAACTCATTTTAGTCCGTTCTTGACTTGATTGTCAGGAGTGTAGCCAAATTTAATGGCAGGTCATTGTTTGTAGGAGCGTTATTTCGAGCGAAATATCGAAATTTCATTTTTAGAAGATTTGTGATCAGGCTACCTCTGGGAACCGGACGAATCATCGATGACCATCTCTTTTGAAAATCATGCTTATGTTGATTTGTACATTTGTGTTTCGTTCAGGCCTGAAGTTGCAATGAGTTGATTCATTGAGTGATTGATTGCATGTTATTGTTCATTATCCACAGATTGTAACGGAGATAGAGAGTCGTTTCAGGGCAACTTAGTAGATTTGGTAGAGATTTGTGACACAACTGTTACCTGCCCCTCAATCGTGACATAGCCTAATGAAGGAAACCACGAAGAACCAGCAGCAGGAGAGGAAGAACATATTATTGAATAATAAAACAACAACAAAAGCATAGCTTTCGTCAATATTAACCTTCAAAGATACAATGCCGTTCTTTTTTCAATGCAGTATTGATATTCATCCCTGTTGCCTAATTGGTTTCCTTACTGGATTACTTGTTTTTAGATAGTGGAAAGTAAATCTAAGGATTAGTTATGGCACAATGGTGGTAGTTCATTTGTTAGAAATTAAAGAAAGCAATGATTTTATAGTAAGACATGTTGTATTTGTATTGTACTAAAGCTATAATCATAGCTGGAAATGTCGATTAGTTTCAACTTTGAAACTGTTTTCATAGAACATTTGGTTCTCATTATTGCTTTGCATTAGAACATTTTGGTTCTCAACATTTTGTCCCCTATGTCCGTCCTACTTACTCCATTGCTTTAAGTTCTTGAGATAAGATCTTAGAAACCTAAGATTAGTCCTACAAACAAGGACATCTAGATAAATAGATAGAAATATGTTTCAGTTCAAAATATTCACTATTAAGTTCATGCTCGAGCAATCAGACTTTCAAATGTTAAACCTTCAACCATGATCTCAAGATCATAAACATGTTGTTTAGGTGTATATTTCGATTGGTAAAAAATTAGAGTATTAAATCTGCATGTAGTGTCTTTTACGTGTATTATGGAGTTCGTATCGTGAGAACAAGCGCTTGTATTAAAATAGTTAAAAGATTGATCTGTCAATTGAAATGTATCTGATATTAGCTCATACATATTCTTTAGGAAGAGATGCCAGTGAATTAATTGACGTTTAAAAGAAATTGCAACATGGTGCCCTTATTATTGGCCTAACATCTGACATAAAGACATTTAAACACCATAGTACTGTATGTGGCGAGGACAAATAACGTTATTAACTCAATATTATTTTATTTTGTTTATGTTTTTACTTTCATAAATCTTCTGTAAGTAGAAGTTTTTGACGGATGGTACATTTGTTTTTGGATAAATATAAGGTAAAATTGATATTAATATCATCATTTATCTGATTGGGATTATAAGAATTATTTTCTGAAAGAAATGAATTTATTTAGATTAAATACAGTTTGGAAGTATATTATTTAAAGGTTAATTTTAAAGAAATTATAACACTTATATCATTTTGGCAAATAATCTATAACATTATCATTGGGACTAAACTATAATAAAGTCATATTATTTGAGACTATATTGGTAATTAACTCATTTAAATATGAACAAATTCAAAATTTAAAAATAACACCGTATATATATTTTCCATCTTTGGTTTCTTCATTCATTTTCTTCAAAGCAAATAGTATAACGTAGATGTTAAGGTGTCTTCTTCTACAAAATCGGCGTTCACTCGCGTTCAAATAACAATGCGTTCAAATAACAATCAACCAAAACTCTGATGTCGATGTTGGTGTCTATATTGTTGTCGTTTACCGGTTCTTCGCGTTTGATTCTATCAATTTCATATTCTTGACGTCGAAACGAAGAGGCAATGGCCAAACTGCAATCGACGTCTGCGAAAATGAAAGGCTAGAAAGGAAGGAAGAGCATTCATAAAGGCGATAAAGTAGAGTTTACCGTAAAGCCTTGAAAATGAGGATTCTTGCGATTAACGCTGGCTATATAAATTAGGTTTATGATTTTTGAAATTTAGGATTTGTATGATTGGACTAACTTGGATAATTAGTGACATGTCAAACGATGAGATATGAAATATTAGAAATCTAGAATTATCTTTATTATAGAACTATCCCAAAAAATTGTACAGGTTGAAATTTAATAATATATTTTGTACACTTGAACAAAAATAATTCAAAATATAAATGATTTTATTTTTTATATGGCTACTATTATCTATTAACTTGATTATTTTCATTCAAATCATGTTTGTTAATTTGGCATTGAAAATAAAGTTTTTTTGAATATGGTAAACATATTAGTGAAATTGAAAGTATTGTTAGGAATCACCATTAGATTCTTGTGATTTAAATGGTGAAAATAACTTCCGGATCGCTGAATCGTAACATTAGATTTAGGCTACCATCACTCAGGTTTGTGGCCAAATAGAAACGATGAATCATAAAGTCGCGAGGATATAAACATGAATTTATACGAGGTTAAAATACCGATGTGAGAGAGTAATCCTGTTCTTATGATTCCATATAATCGAAGATTATTCTATTGCCTGCTTAGGTAGTCTGTCCAGGTTGAAGTATTTTCTTTATCGATAAAAATCTAGAACAAAGTCTACGAAAACAAAGATAAACTCATTAAGTTATTCAAAATATTAATCCGTAATATTAACTATGATTATTGTACGTTTTTTGGTGTGTGATAAATACTATTAGAAAATACTACATATATAGGCAATTTACTAGCTTAGGTATCGGCAGACTCTGAGTTCTTAGCCTCCAGAAGCTATCCAAACTTATTGAGTTTTTGAACTTTCTTAAATGAGTTATCTAAAAACATGCAGGATATCAAATATGACTTCAGTGATCTCAGGCTTGGCGAGATTCGCGTCTTGGCCTTGTGTCTGCGTGACCTCACCGTTAAATGCGTCAAAGAACTCAGCTGAAGTAGATCCAGGCTTGAGAATCTTCTTCGATCGGAAAATTAGTGAATGGCCTTGGCTGCCTCTGAAGAAGAAAACTCAAAATAGCCACTATATTTATCCACTTTGTTTCACATAATTCGAGTATTCACAATGCTATAACAAGCCCATGCAACCGCATTGGAATGTAAAAAGCAGAGTAACATTTCGTTAATTAATAGAATTAAAATGCGAGATTATTAAATTAGTTAACGTCAAGTTTGAAACCACGTTATATTTTATGCGATAAATGTTATTTGGGAGTTAGTTATCAGATAAGTTAAAGCGAGAGGTATGATTGAATTAAAATATTACAGATTTTCCACTTGGAATTGGTATTAGACGACCCGTTTAGCAATCAACAAAACAAGGCAAAAACCGTCAAAATATTTCCCATGGCACGTTCATGCTTGTTGCCAGTCGATTCTCCCCAAAGGTTGTTTTCTTGATTTCTCCTGTCTATAATTTAGGTACTCGAAAATTTTTTGGAGAGCACCCGCCGTCATCCTCTTGATTCGAGGTAAAAGGTGGATCTTTTTAGTATTTTGTGAGTTCGGTTGAGTTGACTTTACGTATTTCGATTTTATTGCTACAATGGAGTTCTTGGGTTCTAAATTAGTTGTTCTTGAGTTGAAATTGTGTGCTTTGATGTAGAATTTCAAACGTTTAGAGTGATGACTTTTGGAATTTTAGGTTGACTTAGAACTTTTGTGGGTTATTGTGCATATAATTATTATACAGGCTTAGATTATAGTATAGGAGATGATAATAATCAATTTTTTTGGGGTAGAAATTAATAGATTTATAGTTGAGTTGATTTTAGGAGTTGACTTTTGGGTTGACTTTTTCTAAAAGCGTTGTTGAGTATAAATATGTTATTGGACGCTTTATTGTGATTGTTTTGAGGTGAAAATTATGATTTATAAGTTATTGGAGAATATGTTGAAATTAGTTTGATTAGATTTTGAGTAGTAAAAAGCGAGAACTTTGGGATTAGAGGTTGTTAGAAATGGGTTAGTTAGTTGGAAAAGTTGAAAATTTGGGTTGATTAAGGGGTGGTTGAAATGTTAGTAATTTAGATAAGGTATTGGCCGATTATGGGATTTAATTAGGGTAGTTGCGGTCTTCGTCGTATTGTCATTGAATCATGTCAATAATCTATCGTAAGTTGTCGATTCGTAACTAAAATGGATTGAAAAGTCGGGGGTGAATTAGGATAAAGGTTGAATTGTTGTGAGTAGTAATAATATTTTCGAGATTGTTACGGTGGAAATCGGAGCAGGGGAAAAGCGTGGATCGATTGAAGCTGGCAGGCGTAGTGGTCTTAGCGAGGTGGGGATTTATCACTCGTTTGTTTACCTTATTTATGTTTGAGTGGAGTATATGGTAAATTGGTTGTGACTATGTATCTGTGTTATGAACTTATCTGTGAGTATAGTTGTGAAATTGTGAAATGTTGACTTGTATGGTGGTTGTGTTAGATGCATTATGGTATATTTATGTGAGTATATTTATGTTTGAGTGTATTTATGTTTGAGTATATTTATGTTTGAGTGTATTTATGTTTGAGTGTATTCATGTTTGAGTGTATTCATGTTTGAGTATATTTATGTTTGAGTGTATTTATGTTTGAGTATATTTATGTTTGAGTGTAGGTTCTTTGAGTATATTTATGTTTGAGTGTATTCATGTTTCAGTATATTTGTGTTATGGACGTATCTATGAGCATTCTTATGTTTGAGTGTAGGTTCTATACGAAATTGTTGTATCGTGTATGCTATGGATGCTACATTGAGATTATTGTGTGATGGTTGTATGTTTGATATGTATGTGTGAATTGTAGATCGTTCCCAGGTTAAGAATGTTGGGATGATGCTGGGGGTGTTCGAGAGGGTGGGCCTGCTTGGGGAAAGGATATGATGATGTTGGGTGTTGAAGGTGAGCACGCAGGAAAAGGATATAATGGTGGGTGTTGAAGGTGAGCACCGCCGGGGAAAAGGATATGTTGTTGTTGCTTCGAAGGGTGAGCTGGCGGAAAGGATGGAATGTTATATGTGATATTGTTGTGGTTTCATTTTCGTAAGTTTATTTTATTGTTGTTGTGGTATAAACGTGGTGTTGAGAATTTATGCCGTTTTACTCGTTTGATTATGTGATATGAGATCGTTGGGGTATGACATGTGAGTTAGCGTAAGTTGAGTCCTCTAAAATGTTTGTATGTTGATGATGGTCGTTCTTGTTATGATCTTTGTGGACAATTAATTTGTGCATGCGTATATATATATCTTGTTCTTCTAATACATATGCTTTTATTGTGTACTCGTTCGGATGTGGGTATGTTACCGTCAGGGTGATTCGTTCATTAAGCCGTCGAAACTTTGCCGCCTCAGTTAGCGGTGCCATTTGAGAAGCGGCAAAGTTAAGTGAGTGTCAGTTGACTTTACTTAGGTGAGAAGCGGGTGGGTAGGATCCTCGGCCGATCATCGCACTACATTATTTTGATGTCTTCGGTTTTAATATTTTGTTTGGATGTTGAAAAAAAATGTAAACTATTTTGTGGGAGTATTTGGGATTGGTATGTGATGGAGTTTTACTCTTTTTTTGAATTAGGCGATGTCGCGATGGTTAAACTACGTATTAAAACATTTGATTTTTAGACTATTCATTTTATCAATTGCTCCAGAGTTTATTGTAGTTCTCAAGCAATTGATTTTTGTGTCGACCGTACGTATAGTGACTCGAGATCTGATTGATACTTGACTCATTTCAGTATGACTCGAGGCGGATCGTCGTTAGTATCAGGCGTAGGTTTGGATTCTTGGTTGTGCATTGTGGTTAATATCTTTAACTAAGTTGTTTTTGGTTAGTGCTTTTCTCGAAATTAAAGTCTTTTCTTTAAGTTGACCGTTGGTATTTGAGGATCTGACTGAAGATTTTGTTTAGCTACGTGCGAGGACCCGTAGGAAAAGATCGGTTTGAATCGGAGTTGTTCTTATGAACTAACGTGAAGTATGAGATAATTAGTGAGATAAGGTGACATCGGATATGTTGGAAATTTATTGGAGAGGAGAGATATGCCAAAGGATCCTGGAAACAAATTTTTAATGTTGGACTTGGAGTTGTTAAGGGTTGATGTATTTATATAGATCTAAGATATCAAAAAAAGTAGATTTGTGATGGTGGTATTGATGATCATAGTTGAACTGAGCCACTTGGAAATAATTGGTGGATGAATATTGGTGATAATTATGATAGATGGACAGTGTTAGGATAAGGTGAGGACTAGAATTGGTTGGCGTGCGAGGATGGGTCAACTTTGTGAATATTAGAATAAGTTAATGAATCTTGTCTTCCAACGTGGAGCATGAAATGGAATAAGTAAGTGCCATAATAGGGGGATATGGGAAATTTTATCTTGATGGATTCTAGAGGAATTGAGGATAAGCTGAAATGGAAAATGTTGCCGCAAAATGTTACCATGATTTGACGGTTGTGTTAGATTATCAGTAAATGAAACCTTTGGAGATAATAATAAATACATCTAATGGAAAAATGAGTAGTGAAATTTAGTCTTGGAGTACTACATTAGTAGATGTAAAGTTGGATTTAATGTAGTTAGAATTTGAGATGGCTTAATTACAGTTTGATTGTCATTATGAAGTTCTAAGTTGGTTAAGTTGTGAAGGGTTGGTTGAAGAATAAAGTGGGGTAAGGAAAAATTTGGGGACCGGGGAGAAAGAAGAGATGTTCGATAGTACTCTATCAAAGGAATACTTAGGTGAGATGGAAATCCGTTAATGATTGGGCTTGATAAGTTCGGCCAGGGAAAGAGCGGTCTTCTGAGAAAATTAGTTGATATACCAGTTGGAGAAAACTTCAGGAGAGATTACTAGATAGAAATAGGAAAAGCGTGACCTACGGAGAAGTATATTAAGAAGATGAGACCGGTTGAAGTTGTCTCTGAAGTGTGTAATGTACTGAAGTCGAGATGCGAGCCATTCTTTCCGAAGTAATAAAACTCTGAGACTAGATATATAGTGTTGAATAATTTTATGAATTACGGATGTTAATTGGATGAAAATAGATTATTTAAGGCTAGTGAAAAATCAAAGAAATGGTGTGAATTATAGAATATGATTGAGGTTAGGTTGAAAAAGAGATTTGTAGGTACATTATCGAGGTATGATGAAAATTAGTAATAGTTGTATTATAATGAAAGGTGAGATATAGAATAGAACCACGAGAATGTATGATATGTGGGGTTGCTAACGGATATAAATTAAAGGAGAAACGCAGTATGATATAAACTGGGTGATAATAGTTGGAATATCAAGTTTAATTGTGTGCAATTTAGTTACTCGGCGGTTAGAGAAATGAAATGATAAAGAATGAGGACTTAATTGGAAAACTTGAATATATTGTATCTGATTATATATATAACGAAGAATGCGATGGGGAACATTTGATTCTGGTTAGATGAGTTAAAGTAAGAAGTTATCGGTGAATCTGTAGGTTAAGATTAAGTGGCGATAGTAAGTTCTTAAATGGATACATTAAAACAATGAGTTGATAATAGAAATTAAATCTCGATAAATATTTATGGAAGTTCATTGTTGTTATAAATATTATCTGAAAGAGGATGTGGAATAATGGAAGTTTAAAGTAGGAAGAATAGTAAGCATGTCGAGGACAGGTTAGGTGAAATTGGAATTCAACGATGATTGATAAAATATACGTCGAGGAAGAATTTAGTTGGATGAAAAGATTGGTTGATAATGAAGTATTTGAGAATTTGATTACTAATGAGAAACAAAAAGGTACGATCATTGTATAAGGATATATTAAGGTTATAAATTTGTTAAAATTATTTCATAAGTATGATATGTTAGGAGATAGATGTGAATTCATTTTCTTCAGGATGTTTGAACCTTGAGGTTAGATTCGTAGCGTTGACTATCAATGGAGAAACTAAGTCATCAATACGATGAATATGAACTAGCTAGGATTGATGATATCCTAGATTATATTATGTGGATTATAAGAAACGCGGCGAGGGTGAAAGTGCAGTAAGTTAGGAATCAAGGAAGAGAATGTTCCGAGTTACGTTTAGGATAAGAGATGAGTAATATAAATTTGTGATGATAATTAGATTGACGAATGCCATGCATTAACATGAGTCGTAAAAGTATCAGTTACTGCTTTTTAACTGAGTAAGGGGTGATTGATGATATAATTTAGTTTATTAAAGTGGATAAGAAAAGTATGGGTATTACGACCTCTCTTGGAGAATTTGTGTGTGTTGTGCGTTTAAAAAAAATTGAGAGAATTTATGTGAATATATGTATTGAATGTATATTTAGGAGTTATATATATTGGTTGATATGGAGTGTTCTATTATGCTAGAAATATGGGGGTTTAAAGGTATATGCATATTGAGGTTATAGGTAATTTGATGACATTTATGCGTTGATGTATTATGGAGTTATTAGTATTATTAAGTGAGCGATATATGTGTGCTTCATCGTGTATTTGGAATTTGGAGTGATTACTAAATTGTGATATTCCTGATTCGAGATTGATATGATGATCACGAGGTGGAACTATATTGATGTTGATCACGGTGTGAGATGAATATGAGTTAGATTTTGATGATTAAAAGAGATGACTATGTCTTTAAAAGGTAATGATGAGAATAAGTATGGATATGTTATAAGGTAGTAAGGCGAGTGATAGAGTATGAAAATGCTCAGCGCGGGGCTATGAGTAGAATATCAATCATGAGTTAAATTGAATTGGTATAGTTGCGTTTAAATTTGGAGTTCATAGCACTTAGAAAGTTGGATTAGCTGACGAAAATTCTTTAGGGTATTAAGTGTGTATCGTTGAGCAGCAGAGTATCCTCTATAGAGTTGTATCGTATTATAAGGTGATATGTTGACTAAGTTATCTAGTTGTGTTGGAAGGTGGTGGTTAGAGGTTGATTATTGATGAATTTGTTGTGGTGTTAATAGGTGTTGAAACGATATCATGATGTTATATAAGAAATGGCCAGCAAAGGCGGATAATTGTTAGATGGCTTTTGAGAATGTTAGGTGATAAACAAGAAAGGAGACATTGATGATTATAGAAGCATATTGAAATTGTTACGAATGATAATATCTAATACGGAGATATATGAGGTGGATACATTGATCTTTGTTGATATTTGACGTTGAGATTATGTGATTGGTTCCCATGAAATGTTTGGATTGGGTGTTCTGTTACTTTGTGATGTTATGATTATGTGTTGTTGATTAAAGTATAACGATTAGTCGGGGAGTAAATTGTTGACTTGATGAGTTCATATAATCATAGAGTAAACAATAATGAGAGGCATTGATTGACATGAAGTGGTGTAACATTACAAATATGGTGTAAATGATTATCGAGGTGTAATCTTATAAGGGTTTGGATAATGCGATTAAATAGAGGTTTAGGTTGAGTGTGTTGTAATGAATCATTGGATGATTGGCCAAATACTTGTTATATGGAGTTACCTTTGATTTCCTTTATGATATAATTTGATTATTCTTTATAGGATATTGTTGTTTATATCATTGTTGTTAATTTAGGTGGAGAAGCTATGATTAACATTGATATGTGGAGAATGTGAAAGCAGGCGATGAGATAATAAATGATGAAATAGATGCGTAGAGATGTTGCTTGATGAATAGTAGAATTACATTGAAACATGAAGTGATATTAATATGTAGAGATACTATGTCAATTATGAAGATGATTACCCCTTGAGGAATCTTCGTTGGTGATAATGGTAGAGTGGAAATGAGAGATATGATTTGAGTATATGTAAGTTATAGGTCGATAAGTTCGTATGATATTAGATAATAAAGATGTGTTGAAAAAATAGAAAGTGGTGGTTATAAAGGCGATCTAGCGATGGAAGTAAATTTCGAGGCCGAAATTTTTGTTAGGTGTAGAATGTAAAAAGCCGATATGACTGGATTAATTAATAAGTAAAATGCGAGATTATCAAATTGGTTGCGTAAAGTTTGGAAACCACGTTATATTTTATGCGATAAATGTTAATGTTTGGGAGTTGGTTAGCCGAGATAAGTTAAACGAGAGGTGTGATTAGTTAAAATGTTACGGTTTCACCGATTGGACTATTAGGCCAACCCGTTTGCTTAATCAACAAAACAAGGCCCGAAACACTTTAAACCCGTTTCCCATGCTTCCCATTCGCGCGGCTGAAAGCGATTCTCCCCGCTTTGATTTTTTCTTCGATTTCTCCTGTCTACCGAAACTTTGGGCCTCAAATTTTTTGGAAAGGCTTCCACAAATGCGTCCTCTTGATTCAAAAGGTAAAAATTGAGGATCTTTTTGAGTATTTTGTGAGTTTCGGTTGAGTTGACTTTTGTATTCGATTTTTTTATTGCTCTGATCGATTCTTGGGTTCTAAATTAGTTGTTCTTAGGTTGAAATTACGTGTTTTTGATGTGGAATTTCAAGCGTTTTAAATTATTGACTTTTGGAATTTTAGGTTGACTTGACTTTTTATTGGGTTATTATTTAAATATAATTATTATACAGGCTTGAATTATAGTATAGGAGATAATAATAATCAATTTTAGGGTAAGAAAGTGTTGGTATAGTTGAGTTGATTTTGAGTTGACTTTGGGTTGACTTTTTCTAAAAGCGTTGTTGAGTATAAATATGTTATTAGACATTTATTGTGATTGTTTGAGGAAAATTATGATTTATAAGTTATTGGAAGATATATGTTGAAATTAGTTTTATTAGATTTTGAGTAGTAAGCAGACTTTGGGATTAGAGGTTGTTAGAAATGGTTAGTTAGTTGGAAAAAGTTGAAAAATTTGGGTTGATTAGAAATTAGTTGGAAATGTTAGTAATTTAGATAAGGTATTGGCCGATTATGAAATTTAGTCGGAGTAGTTTACTTGATTAACTGCATAAATGGTATTCATTGAATCATCATCGGCGTCTATCATTAAGTTATGATTAAGTAACTAAAATGGGTTGAAAATTAGAATTGAATTAGGATAAGAGGTTGGTATTATGGTAGTAATAATATTTTGGTGTTACGTTCGAACGGGGAAACGTCTTGGATCGATTAGTAACTTATTTGTGGTAGTCTTAACCCAGGGGTAGAGTTATCGCTCTTTTTGTGTTAGATGCATTTATGGTATATTTATGTGAGTATATTTATGTTTGAGTGTATTTATGTTTTGAGTATGTTGTGTTTGAGTGTATTTATGTTTGAGTGTATTCATGTTTGAGTGTATTTATGTTTGAGTGTATTCATGTTTGGAGTGTATTAAGTATTTGAGTATATTTATGTTTGAGTATATTTATGTTTGAGTGTAGGTTCTTTGAGTATATTTATGTTTGGTGTATTCATGTTTGAGTATATTTGTGTTATGGACGTACCTGTGAGTATATTTATGGTTGAGTGTAGGTTCTATGTGAAATTGTTGAATCGTGTATATTATGGATGCTACATTGAGATTATTGTGTGATGGTTGTATGTTTGGTATGTATGTGAATTGTGGTCGTTTGAGTTGAGAATGTTTGGGATGATGTTGGGGTGTTCGGCCTTTGCGGAAAGGATATGATGTTGGTTGTTGAAGGTGAGCGCAGGAGAAAAGGATATGTTCTTGTTGCGTGTTCGAGAAGGGTGAGCACTGCCCGGGGAAAAGGATGGGAATGTTATATGTGATATTGTTGTGGTTTTCGTTTTAGGTAAGTTTATTTTATTGTTGTTAAGGTATAAGCGTGATGTTGAGAATTTATGCCCGTTTTATAGTTTGATTATGTGATATGAGATGCGTTGAGGGTGGCGTGAGTTACTAGCGTAAGTTGAGTCCTCTAAAATGTTTGTATGTTGATGATGGTCATTAACATTGTGATCTTTGTAGACAATTGATTTATTCTTTTCTTTGTACATATATATATATATATATCTTATTTCTTTACGTTGCTCTTCATTTTGTGTACCTCGTTCGGATATTGGGTAAGTTACTTGTCAGGTGTGATTCGTTTTCTACTAGTGCCGAGCTTACGCTCAGTTGACGGTGCCATTTGAGAAGCGGCAAGGTTCGTGAGTGTCCGTTGACTTTACTAAGGTGAGAGGCGGGTGGCTAGGATCCTCGGTAGTCACCTTTTTCTATTAGTTTTGATGTACCCAGTTTTTCATATTTTGTTTTGGATATTTGAAAAAAAAATGCCAAAACTATTTTGTAGGTATTTGGGATTTGGTATGTGATGGAGTTTTTCTTTGTTTTGAATTAGAAGCGTCTTGCTTGATGGATTTAAAGCTACGTATTAAAACATTTTGAATTTTGAAGATATTCACTTTTATCAAACTATCGGGTTTTATTGGTTATCAAGCAGTGATTTTTGGTGTCAACCGCCGTATGATGACTTCGAGATATACGGAGTTGTCGCGACACATTTCGGCGTGCGACTCGGCGGGTAGGTCGCAAACCTCAGCTTCGATTGATGCGTGTCAATTTCTCCTTTTGCTTCCCGTTTCCTTGTATGCTGACTTCCTTCGTTATTCCCTGCGTTGTTTGATCGAACACCATGACAAGTACCAAATAATCACGAGGTTGGGGAATACCTACTTGCTGACACTAAACACGCCCGGTGCTTCGGATGAACCGTACGACCACAGACGATTATCCTGCAGAGTTAACCAAACTTATCACCAAGCAGTATTTGCATTTTGTCGATTAGGGTAACTTTGGACATTGATGCGAGAACTTGTGACTAAATCAAAAACCTCCGAGAATTATCAAGAATGGGAATTTCACAGCGACACTCGTATCTATTTTCATAGGAATGTAGAAACAACCTCTTTTCCTTGTGCAGATCTCTATAGTATTCTTACGAGGAAACATCGGCCTAGTATAGTGTCATGAAATAACACCCTTTAGCTATAACCATGGCTTTGAACTACCTTCCGGTGTCGTCTACACAAGTATACTGTAACCATCGCGTCAATGACTACTTTGAAAATTAGATTTTCCACAACCCGAGAAACGAAGCCTCACGTCTGTCAACTTCCAGAAAGAACCATATCGACCGTTAAATTAAAAGATGAATTGTTCCAAAATTCTTGGCGCCATAACTTCGCTATTATATCTTTGTCATGAGTAGTATGAAAAAAAACTGCTCAAAATTTGTAACGAGGAATCCTGAAGCGTACGGATAATTGCAAAACAACATAATAAACGCTTTCGCTTTCGACGCAGGCACACGTAGCTTTGCAATGATTTTTCATGTGATCCATTTATAGCAATGGCAGAGTATCGAATTACTCTTTCCTGTATGATCTTGCTATTCACATGAAATCCATGTCTTCCGTTCTTTAGCACTACTTTTCATCTGAGAACATTTATTGACTGCGCCCGTAGCTGAAGGCACCCGTGACCGCTGTGGTGGTTCTTTTTACCAACGATGGTGGTAATGTTCTTGATAAATGTCAGATTGATCTTTACAAGAGACCGTCTATCCGACTTCTTATAAGCTTGATCATCGTAGTTATCCAGAACACATCTGGCGATGCGTCGACTCCTTCCCGAAAGAGATAATCCTCAGTATCGATATTCGATATGAAACTAAATTCCATTGTAGTGTCGCGAAACTCGTACTTTCAGCGTTGATTCTTAGGCACTTGGCAAGCGACAACCAAACTCACGATACCAATTGTTAGGAATCTGCTATTCTTGACAATCCCGTAATTGACGATAATTGGATCCGCTGAAGATAGATCCGTTAAGATTTGCAAGACCTAAATCCTCCCGGAGTTTCATGATAAATAAGAACTTCACGTGATTTAAGGTGCGAAATAAAAGCAAATACAAAGATTTATACGGGAAGATTCTGAGCCACCACGCTCATGGGGAGGCCTAATCGTATTTCTTCTGTAGATTCAATTATAAGCCCAGGAAGATTATTCTGGTATACCACTAGCTAGTCTATTAGTTGAGTATTTTCTTATCACAAAAAATCTCAACAATAAAGCCTACTAATAACAAAAATAAACTCTCTAAGTTCTTCAAGAATATTAAATTCGTAATATTCTTCCTATGATGATTATTATCTACATCTTTGTGATTGTGTGATAGCAAATGCTTTATAGAAAATGTCTATATATAGGCAAAGACACACACTAGTAGGTATAAACTTGGGCTCCAAGTTGCTTAGCCTCAGTATCCCAGACTTGTCCGTGAGTTACTCGAATACTTGGCCATCAAGTTATCTAAACTTGGCCACCCAGGTTATCCAAATATGACTTCATAACAAATGATCTCGCTTGAAGAGATATATTTCGGATACTGTCTTGGCATGCATCTGTATGACCTCACAATTTAAATCATCTAAGAACTCAATTTGAAGTTGGCCCCGACTTGATTACCTTCTTTTCAATCTGAGAACATAATTGAATGACGCAACTTGCTACCGAAAGAACTCCAAAATAGCCATTACATGTACCCGCACGAACTTTGCCATTCGGACAATTGCTCGGTACTGCATGGCGTTAACCTACATGGTACTTGGAAAACCTCAGCTCGATTGATAAATGATAAATTTACTATAACCCTGCAATTCATATGACATTTGATCCCATTTCCTTATGTTTTTTATGGGGGCAATCTTCGGCTTGATTTAGCAAATAATCGGGGAGGTTGGGAATACATAGCTACTACTTTTAAATAGGCCCTTAACCGGATTATCCATGTGGGGCAGTTTGCATCCTTTTTATAAGTTCTCACAAACTGCGTCACCAAGCGGTGTTGCGTTGTTTGGTATTAATTTAAATTAAAACCTCGAGAACTACTCGATGCGTAGTGAGAATTTCGCAGCGCTCACTATACATTTTAAGTAGAATGCATGTGAAACTACTTTATTTTTGGCCAATACTTAGGATCACTCTGCTAAATGTGCGTACTTGTGTCGCTCTTGATATGTTCATACAATAGATTCATCTTCTCGAGAAATCATCATCACATTCTTCCTGGCCTTGAGCAACTAAGATTGCATCATCAATAAACCATTTGATAATCGACTAGTATACTTAAAATTTATATTGCATTTTGATATTTGCATTTTTAAAATCTAAATTAGATCTGGTCGTTACTAGACAAACTAACCTAAATAAATGTTCTATAATTCACGATTTTTCTCCTTTTTATCACAGGCCTTAAATAATCTATTTCCGTCAACTAACATCTTACGTTTCATCGAATTAATCAACACTATATAATCGGTCTAGGTATTATTATCTTTGGATAGAATGGATTCGTATCGACTTGGTAGATTTTTAGATTTTTGAGACAACTTGACTAGTGTTATCATCTTAATATGTTTCTCCACAAACATCAAACTTTCTATTCATCACGGTAAATTACTCACAGAGTCCCTCGAATGGTATATCGACTAATTTTTTTCTTAAAATAATTATTCACTCCTCGGACTTCTTGCTTAATCATTCTCAATTTTCATTTAACTTAAATGTTTTATTTATTAGTTCGACTAAGCATCTTTCTTCCTTCAAAGTCCCAAATTTCCGTCATTCCATTGCTTTTTCAATTTAACATAAACAACTTAAGCACCCCTGTGTTTGGATACCGTTTGTAGTATTTGTTTTCCTTAAACTTACATGAACATCACACTTTTTCTCCCATGGGCCAGGAAATTTATATACAGGTTTTAGGAGTTGATTGTCGAGGTTGCACAAGAGCTGCGTTGACAAGTTGCTGAATAAGATCGCATGTGAGACGATGTTAAGTCGCCAGCGGTCGTATTTCTTTCTATCTTATGAAGTCATTTAGACAGTAGTGTCGTTGCTATAATCAAATAGCATTTGATTATGCCCATGATGTCTCTTATTGACATCACCGAGATAAAAATATAATACTCCATACGCATTCATAAATCACCAACAATCGCATAGTCAAATATTTACTCGAGCAAAACAACTAATCGTCAAAAATCACCCAAAAGCAATCCACGAACCTCAATGCATATCACATCCTCGGGGCATCCGCATTATATATATAATATAACATCATCTGGGCAATCACGATATGCGAATCCACGTCATCCACAACATATATAGCTCGCATACTACCTCAAAATTACTAGAACATATGATTTTATTTTTCAAACTCAATTAAATACTCCTACTCTTGATTTAGTAAATGAGAATTCAAATCACTAACATTTTAGTAAATTGCTTTCGTGGTATAGTAGGAAATGTCCAGATTTAATATTTTAATTTTTCACAAATGTATGATATTTATTTCATATTTTATACAATTTCTAATCCCTTTTATATTCCAAAAATTAAAATAAATACAAAACGACTTCAAAATGAAAACTTATTTTCATGGGTCAACTCCAAATGTTAAAGATTGTTCAAAAATCCAAAATTATCAAATTTGAAATACGTTTACTATTTATTTACGTATTTTCTTTCGAAAGTCAGTAAATCCCAAAAATAATTGACAAAACACAAATCTTCATCCTTTTTCTTGAAAGATTAATATTAAAATTATTTAAGCATCATCAAAATATTAAATTCAAACATTCATGTATAAAAGATTAACTAGTTTCAACTTTAATCTAAAATCAACAACAGTCAATGTTTCATAACTTCAAAAATAGTTAGAATCAAGAGACAATTTATACCTTAAATTGGTTAGAATGATTGAGAGATGAACTTGAACTTGTTAACTTCAAAAATGAAAAAAATTTAGGTAGGGGGAGATGAATAGGCGGCCAAAAAGGATGAAGGAAGGAGATGGGTTTTGTACTTTCTTTCTTGTTTTTGTTGGTGGTAGGTGAGGATTATGATGATAATGATGAAGAAAGGTATGGGGAACAATTCTATATGGAATGAATAGCTTATTTTTAATATAAGATGATAAATATCTATCAGGACAACAAATTCACACGCTGAGGTACCAGTTACTACTCGTTTATTTTTTTGACTCGATTTAATTCACGCAACTCGAACATATTGCAATAGTACCACGAAATGTCTTGTCGACGATCTATTTGTGTATTTTCAACTCTTCGGCGCCGAAATTTTAATTAAATGCTGCATGGCAACGCTCCATTCGAGCACTAGAATATTATTAAAATAATATTTATGCGGAGCAGTTATTGTCTACCCTCGCTTTATAAAAAATTTAAATTTACTGAAACTCGATTTGTCTTGTTCATGGCTCACCTTCGTCTGGCACCTGTTATGTAATATCATAACATGCTTACCGCTGATAAATTCTCGCATTATAGTAATCATCTTCCATCATTACTTTCAATATCTAAATAAACCGCATTCCTGACGCTTTCGTATTTATCACATATGGTTATACTACTCATTCATGCGTCTACGTAATGCATTTAGATTTATTTATCATCGTATTGTTCTCCGTCATTTTTTCATATGTCAAAAGTGATCAAGTCATCACATATATTCAAGTAAATTGATCAACCACGGATATATATATATATATAACGACATATTATAAATCAAATTCACTCCACATAGCAATATATCTTTGTAGTACTTGCAAAATGTGCATTTGGATGGGGAATGAGACCAAATAGTTAATCTGTTTAGAAGTATTACTTCATTTCATTTTTTAGTTGTTCATCCTAATCATTTGTATATAAATTAGGGACATGAAAAAATGGTACGATAGTAAACAAAATGAAGTCGTTAATAATCACTATCAAAATTCTTGATTCAAACAGGGATTCTAAATCCATCATCAAATCCCTCCTCAAATCCATTGATTTTCCAAACAATCGATTTGATTTAAAATCCATGGATTTCAAATCCACGCACAAATCCAAATCCACTGACTAACGGACCCTTAAATATTAAACACTAGAATTTGATTGTATGTAATTTTTTCACTTACGCAATTAAATTGTTTATATCATTTTGATGATTATTCAATTGCATATATTCCATGATTTAGTTGATGTACCGTCTGATATGCTGCATCCATGATAGAACATGTATAATTATGATTACTTGTTAATTATTTATTCGTGTGTTATTTATTAAATTCCTGAATTATGAGGCTGGCTTTTATAATTCCATGACTCTAAATATGCTTGAAATACAGGGGCATGATGTTCTTGAGATCTTTCGTCCACCCGACATCTGATTGATTGACTTCTAGATATATCTGGAGACGTATAACGATTGGTTAATGTCATTTTGTCCTACGAGTCTTTAGGTAGAAGAAGTGTCTTTCAGGGGTCTCACATAGAGATGAGACACGGAAAGGTGTGTCTTTTGATTAATTCTTTAGCTGCTTGATTGCGATCCCAGGACTCGTCAGGATGGGTTCAGAATGCTTTAATTAGGATCTCCTCGCCCGACTTTGGGCACCGGGGAGGTCTTGGGAGAAAAAGGCCACCAGTAGTTGTCGTGCCCCGCTCTTTGCCTGATAGTAAATTCACTGGTTGTGATTCTTTCAGCATTGTGGTTACTCCATTGATAAAACCCGGGGGGTTGATGTCTGCAAACTGGCAGCCAAAGTCGATCATGATATTTCAAATCTTTAAAGTTAGTTCGGTGTTTAAGTAATGAAACGATGAGAGTTATTAGTTTAGCGTGCGTGAAATGAAGGCGTATGATGAGTATTTATAGGAAATCTTTGGTGGTCAGGTAAAGCCAAAATGTGGATAAGTGTCGCGTCCTGTGCTGATTTGACTTCTTAAGTCTTGGCTTTATGCCCATTAGATCTTCTTTATAATGGACCATTAGCCCATTAAATCTTTTTTATAATGTACATATCATTAGGTGCTCCATCCATCAATCACATGTTACATGCACATTCATATGCACAAATATTTGTTACATTACAATGAGTACGTACACCGTACTTTATACATTTACTTATATCGGTATACAATATACTCCTTAATACGGAGTACTAGTTTTACAAATACAACGATCCAAGTACGCTAAGTTACTTATTCAACTCTCTCGTGTAATAATCTAATTAGATAGCACATATTGATGAACGTAAGCTGAAGGCTGAAAAATTTTGTTGATTTGGCCAAAGGTGTGCTTTAGTTTTTCCTTGTTGACAATATTGAAAGTTGCATTCTTGGACATAATATATATCATCATACTATTATATATATACTCCATATTGAATGAAACTTGAAAGTCAAAACATTATTTTTGTACTCCAGCAGCCGTTATATAATTAAATGAAGAGGGTCAAAACATTTTACCACGTAATATTTACATCAAATAAAGTTTGTTAGTTTAATTATTATAAAAATTAAAATCAACCTCGCTCAACTCTCTTTCTGATGCTTCAACCTCATTAATGTCTGTAATGCATCTAGGCTATTCCAATTTATAGGTTAATCATACATCAATTACCCAATGATGTTTCTATTCGCTCCATAAAAGCAATTGGTGTATTTTTTTTTGTTTGGTAGTAAAAGCATCACTTGTTGTCTATCAAGAGTTTCTGAATGCAAAGTTTCAAACTTTATTAGTGTCTTATCTCAAATTTGCATTTCTTTTCATTTTTATTTCTGCAATTGGAATTAGATTACAGATTTTCAGTGTTAAAAATTTCTTGTATAATCTTTGGTTAATAATTAAAATTAAAGCTCTGAACTGTCTTGAATTTTGGCCACATTTTGTTAAAGGTTTCACCTTTTTCAGTGGTGATTGGGTTGAATCTGTTCCAAATTATATCATGGTTTGTACTTCCTCCATCCCATTTTGTTTGTCCAGTTTTTTTTAAATGGAAATTCCAAAATTGAGTTTACTTTCGTTTAAATTTGTGAAGGAAAAATTGAGTTATGTGATATGAATTTGAATTTTTTTAAAATTTTGTGTAAAGTAGACAAACAAAATGTGATGGAGGGAGTATTCAAATTGGACAATGATATTGACTAAGTACAAGCATTTCAAGATTGCTCATAGTATGGTTGAAAGTATTGCTTTCAAGAACTTTTGTCGATGCCTTCGATTTGAACGCTCGGTAGGGGGAGAGGGTGGGGTGGACGAAGAAGATGATGGGTTGGGTAATGTAATTTTTATTAGTGTTTTGGTTGTTTAAAATAAGTATTATGTGTTTAGTTTTATTTAAAAAGTATCCCAAAGTCTATTATGAAATATATGTTTAATCTCAAGTTTATTCTTTTATTAAAATAAGGTTCCATTATGGGGTAATTTGAATAGTTTAGACGAAAATTTCTTAGTTAAGGAGTCAATTTGAAATTAAGTATAATTTAAGAATAATTTGAAACGATAATAATATTAGAGGATAATTTGAAACTTACACGATAGCACACGAAGAAGAGGAAAATAAGCCTAATCTCTTTCAGGAATCAAGAAAATACTACATTTATTACTAATACAAATGGAGAAATCTGGTGATGAATCATAATATTCGAAACTAATACTATCTATATTTTAATAATATTATCTAGTTTTGAATTTGATGATTGACTTATTAAATTTTCTATGCAAATAAATTTATATTTGTTGTATAACTTATATTCATATTAAACTTTTTTTTATTAAAGACGAAATATTCATATCAAAGTTATATATGTCAATTAAGGTTATAAAATTTCTTAATTTTGATCATCGATGAATGATGAAAAATTTTGATCATCGATAAATGATGAAATGAAAACAAACGGAAACACTACTTCCAATTCAAAATAATACAAATTTTCATTTTCGAGAAGAATATTTTAGAACTAGTTTATTTTTATCCTTTATCCTATGAATATTATTTCATATTTTTCTTCTTTTTCTATGTTTTCTAACTTCTCATTTTCTTTTTCTAATTTTAACATGCATTTTAGGAAATTGATCACCTATGAGTATTAAAATAGTCTCCCTTACATTTTTTTAATAGTCAAAATGTGAGAATCTTTGTGGGATGAAGAGGGTATAATGGTGTATGCTTCTAAGTTTTTTAAAAACTTCCACTTGTTAGTTTCCAAATTTTCATAATATATTTTTTTAAATATAATTAGAACCAAGACTTCGTCTAAAAGGACAAAAAATGTCAATTATTTTCATCCATGGAAATTACAATTTGCCACGCTAAAATGTTACAATTATTTTCAAATTGTTAGTGGATATAAAAATATCTTGATCACCTTACATGGAAACAGTTGTAGTAATATGAAGTATAATTAACAAAACTAAAATGTTAAGTACTACTCTATTTTGCTATTAAATAAAATATTGACCACTTAGATAGGGATTTGAGTAGTATTTGAGGTACGTAATAGTAAAAGTCTAATCTATGAATGGCTCAAACTTACAGAATTTTTCCGTTCAAATATTTGCCGCTGCTGTCAACCTCTGCCCTATATAAGTAGTCCATCCTTTCATCTCAATTTTCACAAACAATTAAAAAAACAAATCTAAGCAACTTTTATGAACAACCAGTCTGTACCACCCCAAAATTTTTGATATTGAAAGTAATAAATTCACTAACATTTTAAATATATATATATACTCCTAGTAGTCTAGTACATACTACAGATTCTGAAACCTCTAAATTTTATATTTTCATTTGAAATTATCGATTAGCCATCAAATTTGTTAACTAAATTCAGTTAGTTTAATCTTGACTGTCTTTTTTTTTAGTTACTGATAAGTGATCATTGCAAAATTATGAGCATAATTCAGGTTTCGAGCTGCTGCTTGAATTCCTATAACTATATGATCACTAATGGTCACAAAAGAGGTACAACTAGAGCAAGTTCAAATGTCCCAAAATTATGTGAAGTCAAAAAATTGAAAGAGGAAAAAGAGCAGAGTTCAGTTTATTTATCAACTCTTTCAAAATCTGCCATGCCAAAAAAGAAACAAGAATGTGGTCAATCTCCAACTGAAGATCAATTGGTCATTTCTAAGCTCTATGAAATCATGGAAGCTATATCTGATAGAGTGGAGATGCACAAGAACATTGGAGAGCAGAGGAACAACTGGAATTCTTTACTTTTGACATCCATTAATGGGCTTATTCTTGGAGCTGCAACAATGGCAGCAATATCAGCAACAAGTGCAGTTAATTTCCCTGTTTTGGCCCTGAAAGTATCCTCAATGACAATGTATTTAGCAGCAACAGGAATGTTGGTAGTGATGAACAAAATCCAACCTTCCCAACTTGCTGAAGAACAAAGGAACTCTGCAAGATTGTTTCAAAATCTTGGTTTCCAAATCCAAAAGCTTATCTCAATTGGGTATCCAACAGATGATGATGTGAAGGATATGATGGAGAGAGTTTTGGCTCTTGACAAAGCATACCCCCTTCCTCTTCTTGGTGCCATGCTAGACAAATTCCCATGCAAAACAGAGCCAGCAGTCTGGTGGCCTAAACCACGACCGCCACGAGAAAAAGGGGTGGCACGGAAGAATGAATACAACGGTTGGAATAAAAATCTTGAAGTGGAAATGAGACAAATAATGGGACAAGTTAGGAAAAATGACATGGAAGATTACTTAAGATTAGGTAACAAGGCATTGAAGTTGAACAAAATGCTTGCTATAAGTGGCCCTATATTAACAACTTTAGCAGCTATAGGGTCTGTATTTGTGGATTCCTCCTCTTACGGCGGCTCGTTGGCGGCCGCAATGCTCGGAATTGTTGGTGGCGCATTAGCGGCCGCCGTGAATGGCTTTGAACATGGGGGACAAGTTGGTATGGTGTTCGAAATGTATAGGAGTAATGCTGGTTTCTTTAAGTTTATGGAGGAGTCAATTGAGATGAATTTGGACGAAAGTGACGTTGAGAAAAGGGATAATGGTGAATTGTTGGAAATGAAGGTGGCATTGCAGCTTGGAAGGACTCCAAAAGAGCTTAAAGATTTGACGGCTTCTTCCTTAAGAAATGAAGGGCAAGTTGATGAGTTTGCAAGCAAGCTATTTTAGTACCTTCATAGATTAATTGGTTAATTTCTTATAGGTAAATGTGATTCATTAATTCTTTCTAGTACTTTTTTTTATAACTGCATAAATAATCCTGAAGTTTAATAAAATTGAAGACTTGGTCTTCGGAATTTCTCTATGTGCAAATTAGTTCACGAATATGTTAATTTACATCAATATAAATTCTGATGATTAAGTTGTAACTTCTTTTATAACTTCTGGAACTAAATGTACAACTATCTCCATTATTTTGGGTATAACTAGCTTTTGGCTATATATCAAAGGGTTAATGGAATTAATTATTACTCAACTTTCACTTATTATTCTGTATCTCAATTTTTAAAGTGTTTCATTTTATCATCCAATTTCCAACAATTGACAAATTTAATCTCCCATCGAATTGATAGTTAAAACACTAGTCATATAGGGATATTTTAGCCAACACATAGAAAATGAAAAAAAAAAGTACAAAAACAATTATTAAACAAATTCTTAAATAAAACTCTCACAAAACTACCCCAACATGCCGATGCCACATAATCTTCTTCAACCACCCTTCATTGGAACACCATCCACAAACTTCACTCGAAACCCACCTCAACATCCTCTTCCTCAACCATCACTCCTACCCTACCTTCACATATAGCTTTGTTTCCATGTAGCAAATAAGCTCAGAATAAAAATGCCAAGTCCATAACCTTGTGTATTTTCGAGTCCGTATCTTGAGAATAAATACTTCATCGTGTGGCGATGGATGGTTAATATTAAAGTTAATGAGTCGGAGTTGGTCATTTCTTTACCTATAAGTAGTAACCTTTTCTCCATCAAAAGGTTGTAAGGAAAAGTTAATATCATAGGAACACATAACTAAAAGCTTTATAAGCGAAAGTAAATTTTAACTGCCAAAATTGAAGCAGCTACCGGTGAGGACAATCTCTAAGGACGGAATCAATTCATTCTATTTACTTCTTAATGGATTTGGGCCAGGGGCCGAGCGGCCCCATGTCAGTATCCGTGACAGTGGCTTACTTAGTGTGCGAACTTCGAGCAGCCTTGGGAGAATTATAGGCCCGTTGTGTATTGCTTAGTGTCTTGCAGCTACGAATCTTGCCAGTCCAGCGAACTTTGGTGGGCGTCGATTCGAAAAGAATAGTTTATAAATCACTTGAAGTCGCGCCTGTACACTATATTGCAAATAAAAACAAACCACACATCGTAAAAAAAGCTAGAAATAAATGTCCCAAATGAAATCCGACAAAATCATAAAACAAACTTCAAACATCGAACCCACGGTTTAACATCCATAGAATAAAAGCATGCATAAATATTAAGCTAAGCAAAGTTCATCCATCTATAAAACAAAATAAACTAAGGTTCGTTTATAAAGAAATTAAAAACATAGAGCGTTATTCTTGTGCATCTACTCGTATCTTTGGGGATTTGGATGTGAAAGATCGGTGACATGTGGATACCACAATTAATCTGCATATATCAGTTTAAATTCGGTTACCGACAATCAGCGGAATCCAAAGCGATCTTGATCATCCCGCGTTTCGAGTTGCGTATTTTTCCAACCTCGCATTTGATATTCAATAAAAATAATGATGGTGTATATAATTTAATCAATATAGAATCGTTGTATTCGTACCTTTAATACATATCAATGACGTCGTAATTAAGCAGAGGACTAGAATCATGCTTGGGGCGGACGAGAGAAGTAAAGGCTACGCTGGGACCTCGAATATGGGGAACAAATCTCTCGAGAGTTCGGCGTCCGTCCGCTGTGGAGGTTGTGGTCTTGTACAACCATTTTTGTAATAACCGTTCCGTATGAGTATTATTGTAATATTATTTGGGGTTAGAAATTAAATTTATGTTAGAGTTGTATTGTTAAGCCAGGGGCAGAAACTAAGCAAAACAGCGAGAAAGTGGCCATTTCTTGAGATATTTTATGCGGACCACTTTGAGGCTTTCTTATCTTATCCAAGTGCGCTTGTCATCATCCTACCATGCTTCTTAACTTTCTTTGCTTGTTATGGCGAACTCCTCATCATTTCCCTCGAAATTTTTCTTCCATTTCTTCGCCGTTTGGCGGCTTTGGTCCTAAAATTTCATGGAGAGAGTTTCCCAGGCCATTCTCTACGTGTTGAGGTAAGAAAGTTGAATCTTTTGGGATATTTGCTTGAGTTTGAGGATGATGTTGAATTTTTGGAAATTTGAGTTGACTTTGAGCTTTGATGTTTATTATGTTATAGAATTGTCATTTAAGCTTAGATTATCGTATAAGAGTTGATAATTATCGATTTATGGGGTTGAAAAATGTTGAGGATTATAGTTGACTTTTGTTGACTTTTGTTGATTTTTTCTAAATGGGTTTAAATTGATAGAAGTGTACTCTTGGACTTTATTTAGGATTGTTTTGAGGTGTAAGTTGTGATTTTTAGGCGATTAGAGAATGATCGGATAATATGGGTTTTGTAAGTTGAGTAGTTAATTGGATTTGAGATTAAAGATGGTTAGAAATGTGATGATTAGTTGTTAATATCGGAACGTTAGGGCCTTTGAAACTAGTAATTGGAACTCGATCATTAAAATGGAAAGTTGCGAACTTAAGTTGGAATAAGGTTACTAATAGAGACTTTGTTGGATTTTTGGGGGTATCGATGTGAAGTTAAATATATAGGTAGAGATGTTATATTATAGTTGTATTATAAGTAGTAATTATAATTTTGAATGTTATTTGGGAGTGTTGATCGTGGGAAAGGTCCATTGTTACGATCGCGCGGAGTTTATATAGTGGAAGAGGTGAGTATCTATCTGCGGGTGTTGATTAACTATTTGATTACGGATGTGTGTATGTGTATATATGTGATTTTGTGTTGAATTATATGTTGATTATGTCGTTGTAGGTTGAGTCGTTCACGTTGTGTTTGTGGTCTTATAAATTAGATCAGTGTTTTGAGGTTGTTGAATTCGTATTAGGAAGAGGTTGTATGAGTTGATGTTGTCGGTTGAGTTGTTTGTCCGGTATCTTGCGCCCGTTCCTAATGCGATTTGGTGAGTTGCCTGGAGTACCTAGTAATGATTAGGTGATTTAGCCGTGCCGTTACGATTAGGTGATAAAAGCTTCGGCGGGCATAAGTTTTCTCGCCTAGGGTTGAGGTTGATTATATGCGTGGTTAGAAACCGGACTTATATTGAGTTGTAGGATTGTTGAGTTGTGAGTTGTATGAGTTGATAGGTTGATGATTAATCTTTTTATTGTTGTGTTGTATGAGTTGATGTTGTTGTTGAGTTGGTTGAGTTGCTGAGTTGTCTAGTCGTTGAGGTTGTGGTGTCATAGATTTGTCGGTGGATATAGTAGGGTCGATTGGTTTATGCTGGCGTTATTCTGATTTTTCTTGAGATATCATGTTATTGTTGATTACCGTCATTTTGGACAATTACGCTAGTAACAATTTATGACCATATGAAAATGATAATGGCGCTGGTGAAACATATTAAGATCCTAAGTTTGAATAATATCATATACCTTATCTATCGTATCTGATATTAATTCCTTTTGATCTATTCTTTAGCGTGATTGGAAGTTGATTTCATTCTTGAGATATATATTCACTAAGCCGCGGCTTACCTATTAAGCTATGGCGGCAATTTTATTGCTAGGTTGTAGTGGTGTTGTTCTTTCGGCAGGTTTCTTCGGTGTTTGTCTTTGAAGAACTTTAGGTGAGCGGCGGGTGGCGATTGATCCTCGCAGTCTCTTTTATTTTGTTGGATCGTGGTTTTGTTGTCTATATAGTTATTTTGAGATGCGTTGTTGTAGGTTGTTGTATTTGGTACCACAGGTTACCGTTGTATGTTAAGTTGTTGATGTGGTTAGGAATACCGATGGATTTTTTTCTTAAAAGTGTTGTCGTTAGTTGTATATTGTTTGTTGAGTTGTTTGAGACGGGTTTCTTCAAAATCGGAGTCATCCATTGATTGGTGACTCTGGTAATCCCGAGGATTTGAGACGGTCCCAACCTCGGGCGTACGACACAGGCGGTCGTTACAATTTGTTCCCAATTTCTTCATGTGAGGCTCGGCTTGATTCATACACACCTCCCTTTTTACCACCTTAAATGCTCCCGCGATATATTTCTTGTTTGGTCAAGGATTGCTCCCAATCTTTTGTGTTGAACTCACAGAATTCGGGCATTTCATTATTCACATTCACCCCTCGTTTACCAAGAAATTGGATATCAGCATGCCCTACGGCAGAGCGAGTTTCACACTTATCCATATTTTTAATAATCAATCTAGTAAGTTGATCTTAGCTACCGTTCAATAAAGCATATGTGACTAATTATGAATGACACTAAGCGATTGTCGTTGCTGCTTGAGGCATCAAAATATCTTTACAATCTTAAAAAGCTAGCTTTTGTTGACCCGGTCATCGTATGCCTCAAGCTTTTTATCATCGTCACATTCTATCGTTGTTAAAATAACTAATTGCTTAAATACAGGTAAATGGACGAATTTAAACTCCAATTTCTAGGAGGCCATTCAGAAAAGTGATCATTATAATCCTCAATTCCAAATTCTTGAGCTATCATATGATATGTAAATGCCTTTTTACCGTGAACATACCCGAATAATTGAATCATTGCATCCCGAGCTTGCATATACATATAAAATTCTCTAACTAATTCCAGGAGACACCCTTATACAATTAAACTTAGCAAGATTCGAAACATCCGCGAAAATTCAAACCAACATTAATTTTGTAGAGCTTCAAGTTCTTTTTCATCGACATACATACCGGTTGGATGGTTTTTCTTCATAAACTTGTTGAGCTGGCGGGTTCTAATGGTGGCGGTGGAGGCGGAGCTGTCTCCGTCGACTTCTTTCCTTTTCCACTTTGCTTAACATTCCCTTGTTGTGATACCTTTCTTAAATTTGTGAATAATTGAGACAATTAGCAAATTAGAAATGTGAAAATGTGTTCTTTAAGTATTATAGAACACTTTGTACTATAAATTTAGGAAAAAGATGAAGTTTTATAGTAGAAGTAGAGAGAAAATGAAATTTGGTGTTGGAATCGTTACAATTGAGAAATGAAGTACAATTTATGAACCGCCAGTCGGCCATACGAATTTGATCATTATAATCACGGAACACGGAATCGCGAGCCGATGGGCGACTTCGGTTTAAAACTACTCGTTTCCTTGAAAATAAGATTACATAGAATATTTCCAAAATAATCACGGTTTAAAACTTTATAATCCAATCGGGTGATATTTAACCAACTGACTCCATATATATACAATGCTCCCAGATATGATAATGCAGGCAAGGCTACAAAGAGTAAATCATTACTCGGAATACAAAATAACATACCGGCCAAAGAGGCTAAAGTTTCAAAGGAAAATACAACAATCAAAGCAGTTGACATGGCATCAAAATGTTGTGAGGATCCTGCCGCGATCTGCTTTAGCCGCTCGGAACAAAACTCTCGAAACGGCCTCTTGGCTGTGCCGCTTATCAGCTGGCACAAATGAAATGCCGCCCAATGCGAAAAGGGGTGTAAGCGCAGCTTAGTGAAACTTAATAAATTGACTGCATGCAGACGAGTCAGTGATAATATAATAGTCCAAATGAATGAAATACATATATCAGGACTACACAAAGAGTCATACAACGTTCAAGAGTCTGAACATAATACATGAAGATATAATAGAAGGTTTAAATGACTTTTTGTTCAGAAAAGAAATTAATAGGCTCGTCGCGACTAAAATCTAGTCGTGAAGCCTCTATCTATCACATGAATTATCTGCGTATACAATGCGCGTATCTTTCGATCCGTCTACTGCGGGAATGGACTAATCAGCCAATGCGCGAGCACTCTCTAGGTATAGTAAGCCATGACTTATAAAGTATGTGCAGCGGCAGCTTATACACTAAGTATAAGGCCACGCGCTCTTATACACTAAGTATAAGGCACTTGTGACTGCTCTACTTAAGTATAAGGCCGCGTAACATACTTAAGTATAAGGCCAATATCGTCAGCGTATCTGAGGAAGGAGTCGCTTTAACCACTAATCATCCCAGCGTAGGTGAATCCTAATACTCGAGTCGCTTTCCAGTCGTACATAACTCACAACCATCACCTCTCGATAGCAGAAATACTCTGCTCCCCAATGATATCCAAGCGTAATTTAAAACATCTCATGATAAATGGGGTAAACCTGATAAAGCGAAAAGGCCACGAGAAATCATAAGTGCCGACAAGGCCACGATCGAGGAAATATAAGTTAGGAGTTGACTATTCTGCCTCAAGCGATCTTTAGCATACAGGGAATATAATCCACGTAATCATATAAACGATTACATGTATGTAGATTCTCAAAAATCATAGCGATAACATGTTCACCATGATTTATAATGAATAAATGAAATGCGCGAGATAAGTCTTAACCTCTGTAGCTACCCTGAAACCTCCCTTGAACACAATCACGGTAGTACTTACTTTTCCACGATCAGCGCCTAAACAAACACCCAGAAAGTATAATCGAGACACACTCTTTATACCGGCGTTCTAGAAGATACATAACTTGACTCTTAGGGAACTATCTCTGGCAGTCTAACGCGAATAAACTTCTCCAATTATATTATCCGTCAGACTGTGACCCAATCGATCACATTAAATTCCGTACTTATTACTTAATAATTCTGAAATCCCAACTTATAAGTCATTTTAGTTGTCGGCGGATCCATGAGTAACAACCTATTAAAAAAACTATAATATCACAATAAGCATAATAAGGTCAACATAACCTCAATGGAATTAACGCTTGGAATTTAACACTTTTTCAAGTCTATTTCGAAACTTGGAATTAACACTTTTTCAGCTAACTCCACTTTAATCAATTTTAAATCACGATTTAATATCGCGATAACTATAATAAGGTCCCCAGCGTAACCTCCTACGCATTTAAAGTCTTAGAAAATATCAACTGAAAGTCAGCGAAAACCTAAAAGTCAACTGACCGTAACATCGCCAGCGACACCAAAATGAATTAATCTCTTGCGCCGTCCGCAGAACCCATAACCAAATAGATTCATCATAAATTGAATTATGGAAAAGTCAACTATGTGAAGCCAAGAAATATCTCTGTGAAGACTTGAAATTTCTTACGCCTTCCGAAGAGAATGATGGGAGAAACGATATTCTCTGAAGCGATGCGGTTTGGCGGCAATCGAGAGAGAAATGGAAGAAAAATTCAAGGGGAAGGAGATGGTATTCTCGGTCGCAAGGAGAAGGAAAGATGATGTTGCTTTGTGATGATGTGGAGGATAAGCATGGTTAGATATTTAAAAAAACTCGGTCGTTCGGTTTCGGTTGTTTTCCTCTTGTCATTATTTAAATCTGTGAACCGATTAAAAGATAAAATTTTCCATATAAAACTACTAAATTATAAATGTAATTCGGTTAAAAAATTTCTGAAATAATATTATCATGAAATTATTTACTCTCCGGGTCACTTTGACCGAAAAAATAAATTTAAAAAAAAAAAAAAAACTTGTGGGTTGTATTACACGATTAGGGTTTGGAGCAATTTATAAGGCTGGAGATCGCGATTAAGGATGCGTTATAGACGTCGGCTTAAATTAATATCTCTTGACTCTACTGCCGGACGTCAGATTTCGTTTATCGGACGTCATTTTGCTTATTAATATAATTAAGCGGATGTCGTTTTAGGTTATGAGATCAACTAAAATTCGTCGCCAGCTGACTCTGTATCGGACATCCGTTTGATTCTGGGGGCGTCGGTTCGAAGTATATGTAAAGGACATCCGTTAGTATAGGGCGTCGTTGGAAGTATAAATCGTCCGTTCGAAGTATATGAGCGTCCGTTTTGACCATTTGTTAGAAACTTTATAATAAGATAATCGCCAAATATGAAATGAAAATATAAACTTATTTTTTTATTAAGCGGATTCCATTTGCCCATACTCGTCCGGGCAGGAGTTTACATAAATCAAACTAATAAATTAAAAATTACAAGTTCATTCTTGATCCAACTTAATCTTGAATAGAGCAAGTCATTGTTGTTATCTTATTTCCGTTCCTTCTATTTCGTCTTTTGATGTCTTGTTCGTCTCATTTGAAGTCATCAAACATGTCTTTTTTGGTGTAATTCCATAAGTGCATCTTTATCTTTGCATCCTTTTTTCCGCCGCCGTCGATCCTTGATTGCCATAGAACTATTGCATTGGAAGTGAGTCTTGACCTTAGCTTTATATTGAGAGTTTGCCATACTAAATCTTGAGACTCATAGCTATCGTAGACATAGGAATTGCAAGGCACCTTAGCCATTTTACTCGATATAGGAAAAATACCTTCGCACTTTCTCCCGCGTTGAGAACATCAATTGGATTTTCATGATTAATAAATCGCATGTCAAGGTGTTTTCAGTATTGGAGTCAACTCATTTAAGTCTTGAGATGGAGTAGAAGTATATGAAATAAATTTTTTCACTCATGGCTTTTTAAGGTGATTACTCCTTGCTTTAGAAGATGACAATCATGAAGTAGTACCCATTACTTTTGCACTTTATTACTTGGAGAATGTTTTTTAAAATGGAATACATGTTGTATAAATATGCTTCAATTTGTATTTTGTATGCATTCGGAAATTAACAAAATAACTAAGTTGAGGCTCCAAACATTTCATAAATAATAAATCTATCCATGCGAAAAGAGGAATATATCTAGTTTAATGGTTTGAGACATTATTGCACAAATATATGCGTGTGGAATGGGAAGATAATATTTCAAAATTTCTCTTCCGTATTAGGAATCGTGTCTCACAACTTAACCGAACTTATCCTGATATCATGCATATGCATAGAAGCGAATAATGCATTAAAGCAGTGAATATTGGGACTATATTAAGTTGAAAATGCTTTAGTGTAGTCTTTAAAGGTCTGAAATGGGCGACTTCTAAGCGAGTAGGTCAATTCCCAGATAATTGATCTTAGGATAATGACTACCGTTAGTAGGCTTGTGAATATTATAAAATGATGTAATCTCATATCTATATTTATATGCCACGAGCAAGAAGATCATATGTAAATTCATTACAAATCCGATATTAATTTCTATATTTTTTACCTTTTGAAACCAAAGCCCTTGTACTCTTTTCTTTTTTATTTGGGAAGTAACAATTAAATGAACTCCATTTCAACTAGGTTTGATAAATTCATCCCAAATGATAGCAATTCCATCTTTAGCTCTTGGTTGAAGAGCATGACATAAAAGCGCCTAGTATGAAATAGTGCTTTAATTCCGACTTACATTTAATTTAAGAGTTCCGATAGACATATTTTATTAGCCGTCGTTATCAGTGAAATAGAACCAGAAACATGTAAACATCGATATTCAAACAACATTCTGATATTCCATCGGTTATTTGAATATTATCATGTTTAGCAACACTACGAAATAAAATAATACGCCTTTGAAGGTCAATCAGCGTATCCAGTAATAGTAATGTAATAGCGTTCACGAAAAAAAAATTAAGTTTTTCGATTATTTGATGGGACTCGAGGGATAATTATAATTAATTTAGATGATAATATTATTTAAGTAAATGTTTTAAGCGAATTACATTTATAATTTAGTAAGTGTTTTCGAGGAAAATTTTATCTTTGAAATCGGGTTAGAGTGGAGATTTAGAGTCGATGCGGAGAATGCTTGAAACGAGCGGGACTCGAGGTTTTTAAAATATCTTGGCGTGCTTATCTTCCACGTCATCCACTGACACTTCATCATCTTCCATTTTCTTGTTTTGGCGAAATTTATCTCTCCCCACTTAAAAAATTTTATTTTTCCATTTCTCTCTTGATTGTAACGGCTGAAGATCGGTTGTAGAATATCTTTCTCCCCATTCGTTCTCTTCGGCGAGTTAAGGTAAGAAATTTCAAGTCTTTGAGATATTTCTTGAGTTTGACATAGTTGACTTTTTAGTTGACTTTTCCATGGTGAATTTTATGTTAAATTTTAGTTGGTTATGGGTTAAGCCAGCGTATATAAATGATGAATTAAGTGATTTAGAGATCGTTTGAGGGCCTTTATGAATTAGGATTGACTTTTAGGTTTTCGGTTGACTTTTATGTGGATATTTTATAAGACTTTAAATGTGTAGGAGGTTATATTGGGACATGTATAGTTGTTATGATGTTAAATTGGTGATTTAAAAATTGATTAAAGGGGGCTTATGTTGAAAAAGTATTAATCCAATTTGAAGTATAATTGATATTTCGGAGTATAGGTTGTTAATTATGGACCTGCTGATTAATTAAAATGACTTATAAGTTGATTGGTAATGATTAAGTAATAAGATGAAATTTTAGCGGGGGATCGATTGGGTTGTGTCCGATGGGATTATAATTCGATAGTTTATCCGTCAGGTTAGACTGTTTAGAGATAGTTAAAGTTGGTTATGTATTTCTAGAGCCTTGGTATAGTAGTAGGTCTTGATTTTACTTTTGGGTGTTGTTTAGGCGTTGATCGTGGAAAATGATTACCTTGATTGTCTTTTCGCGAAGGTTTTGCGGTAGCTAAGCGGAGGTGAGTACTTATCTCATGGTGTTACTTTACGTACTTACCTTAATATGTGATATACATGTCATTGTGTTATGATTATAGGAATGAAATATACACGTATAATTGTTTGTGTTAATATTGATTGTGTTTTACGTAGCGTTGAAGATTCTTTGGAGGTAAGTAAACTTGAACTCCAAACTTATATTTGAATTACTGGCACTTGGCGGCCTTTATTATATTATGTGGCACATCGGCACTATTATGCGTTGTGGCCTTGTAAGGCTTTTGATATGTTTGTGGCCTTGTCGGAATTGTGATTGATTCTGATTGTAGGATGTTTAGGCTGTGTCTTTGTAATCTTTGTTTAGATTGTAAGTAGTTGTTTGGGTTATGCATGAGTTTGAGGCATGAGTATCGGAGGTGACCTACAGTTGGGATTACCGGGGGATTAGGTGACTCTGGCTATACGGGATATGCTTATTTATTGGCATATACTTAGTGTATAAGTGCGGTGCACCCCATACTTAGTGTATAAAGTGCGGTGTGCCTTATGCTTAGTGTATAAGTGCGGTGTGCATATCTTTAGTGTATAAGTGCGGTGTGCGCTATCTTTGGTGTATAAGTGCGGTGTGCCTTATGCGTATTTGCATAAGTGCGGTGTGCCTTATCTTTGTGTGTATAAGTGCGGTGTGCACTTATCTTGTATGTATAAGTGCGGTGTGCACTTTATCTTTGTGTGTATAAGTGCGGTGTGTCTTATCTTTAGTGTATAAGGAGGCGGTGTGCACTTGTACTTAGTGTATGGTCTGGTTTGGCCTTATCTTTGCGGTATAAGTGCGGGGTGATTATCGATTAGTCCCGTTCCTGAGGTAGGCAGTTGAGTATATCTTGGCGTTAGAGGTTGATATCTTGGTGGGGTTATAGGAGATATGAGTTTGATGACTAGAGTTTAGTCGTTGTTAGATGCTTGATGTCTTTCTAGAATTGTGTATTTATTGAAACCTCATGATATCTACATGTATTATGTATGAGACTTTCTTTGGGATTCGATGTGTGACGTTAGATAGTCTGGATATATGTATTTCATTCATGTGTAGCTATCGTTATATTCTTGTCTTGTTCCGTATGGGTAGGTTCACCCACGTGTTAAGTTTCAACACAACGCTGACTTCCTTTAGCATTGGGCGGCATTTCGTTTGTGCCGGGTTGACGGTAGGTTGAGAGCGAAGGTTGTTTGAGAGTTTTGTTCAGTGGCTAGGTGAAGCGTCGGGTGGCGGATCTCGCGTTGATTTTGATGTGTTGTCATTGTTTGATTGTTGTATTTTCCTTTTGAAACTTTAGCCTTGTTGGTACATTTGTCATTTAATATTCGGGGATCACAGTCTGCGTCGTCCGTTGTAGCACTTTTGCCCGGCGATACTTTTATTTTGGGATATGTTATTGTATATATATATGGGTTTTGTCGTTCGATATCCAAGCGTGGATTATAAAGTTTAAAAAGCTGTTTGATTTGGGAAACTTAATTGTGATCACATTTTTTGGATGAAGCAATTGTGTTTTTTAAAGGCGGGTAGATCCGTGGTTTGATTGGTGCTCAGTTTTAATGACTCTACTTCGGTAGGCACAGGGGCGGAGAATGGAATTACAAGTAACACACGTTATATCAAAGTCACGAAAGTAGCCATATCCTTTAGTTAAACAAACATTTCAAGGCAATGAAGAAGAGATTTGACACATAAGATCTTTTAGTTTAAAAATATTTAAAGGCAATATACCATGGAAACTTACAGGGATCGTCAGTAGAGGGATTATTTGCTCATTGAATCGTCGATATATCTCAGGCTTTCCTGATGATTGAAAGGCAAAGCACTACCTACCACAAATTTCATTGATTCAAGTCTATAATTTAACTTATCATAAATAAACTTTTGGCCGGTCATAGGGTTAATAGTTGTTTGAACACCGCCGCCCCACCATGCTTTACTATCTTAAGCCGAGTTTATGATCGACCGCAAATGTCTAAATAAAATGTCAGTTCCACCTTTTCCCCTCCGTCTTATAACTATATATGTTTTACAAAGTATACATATGTAGCTTTCTCATTTCTCGATCGGGCACAAAGTATTTCCAGGCCATGATGTCTTTTTTCTTTAAGACTAAGCTTTTTACGGTCTTTAGCTCGGGATGATTCTTGAGTGGATATTGGGTTTCATCTCCTACCTTATTTTGCAATTTCGACGACTAAAATCTACTTCTTCCCTCGCCCGGTATCCTCATCATCTAGATACATATTATTAAAAATTATCAACACGACTAAAGTTTGGGTCTATTGAGGGGTTTGTGTGGGAGTTTATGTCGATTGTAGTTAATGGCAAAGATTCTAAGATTCGATTCTTTTTAGGAGCATTGTAATAAAAAAAACTTACAATACTAAATAAGTTGAAATTCTAACAAGATTATACCAAATGAAACAAATAATATAATAAAATGAGTAGGATGGAAAGATTATACCAATTTGATACAACTGTGTCGATTGAAGATGATGATGCTAATTCTTTGGAAATTCTTGGATCAGGTATTTATTCTCCAAGATGAATATAGAACATTTATAATTGAAGTAGTAAAACTAAGAACCAAAGTATGATATGTTAATGTGGAATGAACTAGGCTTGTATAATTGAAGTAATATGAATTAATGATGATATTTGATGCTGAGTAATGAATGAAAGTTGTAGTTCTTTATTTATAGGAGGGAGAAAACGACTATTTTTTACAGACAGAAGTCAGGTGAGTGGCCAGGACGTCCGCTAATAACGGATATCTTTGAAGCCATTGTGTTTACCGCAATGACTGCCGGACGTCCGGCGAGAATAAAGTGGACATCGGCCCAATAAAGGCGAAGGAATCGAGCTAAGATGTCTTGTATCAGGGCGTCGGTTTAATTTGCCGAGCGTCCGTACGTTAGCAGGCCACTAGCGAGCGTGTGAGAGCGCAGGTCGAATGTCCACGAATCCGTAGCGAGCGTGTCTTGGAGACGAAGCGTTTTTAGGCCAAAAGCCTCGGCGCCCCACGTCCACATTAGTAAGTGGGCCGGCCCAGGCGGGCGATGGGCCTAGCAGGCATGGGCCAAATAAAGCGGTATGAGTGAGATTGCTTGAGCGGTCATGAACTCCGACTTGACTTGCCGATCTAAGGCAAGTCAGCAAGATGTACAGGTCAATTTAGACAACAATTCAACAAGGTTTGTTATTTTTGGGCTAAGAATCAGGCTCCCTGAACTTTCACTAATAGATCAATTTGTCCTCTTGACGTTTTCAATTAAGTCAAATTGGGAATCAACCAATCAAAATAAGTCAATTTGGGAATTTCGCCTACTTTTAATAAACGATAACAGTTAAATCCATTAACGAATGTTTACGGAGCCTTGTAATATTTTAATACTAAAAGTGAACGAAATCCCTCAATTGGCGTAGTTCGGTAGTTGATCTCAATCGAGTGATTAATGGATTCGAGGATGGAACAATTTATGCCTTAATTTTGACTATTGAAAAATAACCTGAATGATATTTTAGAGATATACATAGTAATTGATTTCCTTTATTCCAAGATGTTGATTTTAATCGAAATAATGTAACAACTAATTTTGATACTTTCAAAAATGAAAAGATTCCCTTAATAGGAATGAGGAAATATCAAATTTTTTGACAAGATATTTATTATTACTCAGGTTTTTTAATTTAGGTCTCTCTATTGAAGCAAAAAACAGAATTCATTCTTTGAATTCCTTTCTAGATACTTGTATAAACCTAAGGACCTTTACATGCTACAATTGCTTGTGTATATATTTGACCAAAATATCTTTGCAGTAGTTCAAACTTTGCCATCAAATTAATTTGCCAAACGCGACATTTAGGTAACCTCAGTGATGCGCTAACCTACCTACCTACGCACATGCGTTTAATAAAGTCATTTATTTTTATATTTCTCCGTTCTCTAATGGTCAAAACACTACAACTAGTTTGTATGCCCCCACTGACAGTTAGGCAGTCGGTAAAATTTTGGCTCGACTAGGTCAGCGAACCCTAAGGCTCAATTGACTCCGTTGATGGCTCTCGAACCGAGGCAGTAGCTCACTTGATTAAAGGGATAGAATGCATGAAGAATGATAGAGACGAACATTAATTAGCAATAAATAAATTGAATCTTGACATTAACTAAATTATAACAAAAAAGGTTATCATAACAATACTTTGGTCCTTGACAATAAACTCAAATCATCAAAAAATTAGAGTGTTAGTTTTATACTTTTATTTAAATATACAATAATAATAATATAACCGAGCAACGAGCCGAACTTTGCCTGGTAGCTACTTTAACTAGCTTGAAGGCCGGTTAGAAGCTCGCTGACATAACTTCTTTGGTGTTTTGCTTTGACTCTCAACCTTTTCTTGATTTGACTTGATGGGTAACTCATGAGTTGGGGATGAGCTAAATCCAGCATTACTATTGTGATGATGGTGCTTCCTCATGGAAGAAGGGATAGGGCGCCCGTTAGACTCGTTGTGCTTTGGAATTTGTCAGCTGTCTTTCTTTAAAGTGTAGGATAAATCACGTTGCTAGCCTTCTTTGTGGCTTGATAGCTTGATTTAGCATGTTGGCCTTGCGCCTCACAGTGCTCATGCCACCCCAGTTTGGATGTTGTTGTGTTTCTCTTGTCTTTTGACTATGGTTAGCTTTATCCATAGTCTGCGGGGATCCTCGTGATTCATGAGTCTTTCATCACCGCACGAAACTTTTATCTTACCGCCGTGTCTTGTGTTTTCCGTGTTTCCACTGCGTTTACCTCAGCGTCATGAGTTCCAAACGACCTTAGTCCCCGGATCCAAGGGTTTTTGGTGTGTTCCACTTGTGGTCCGGGTGCAATCTAGGAGCCTTGCGGCGTTGTCTATCTTGGGATTGCGGTTCCGCCTCGGAAGCTTTAACGGGCAACTCACCGGGGTTATTTGTTGGAGTGTAGGCTTATGCGGTACGAAATTTGAACTAATCCCTCTTGCTCGAGGGCTTGACAGGTTTGCTATTATGGAACTTAAAGAGGATTTGATAGGTTATGGCCCGAACTTCGAGGAGGCTTCGAGACTACCTCATTGCCTTAAGGATGGAATCCGCCGGGGATCGAAGCGAAGCGTAGTTCATTTGAGTGGGTAGTTTGCTTATCCATAAAAAGGTGTTAGGTATTTTATCCTCTTTTCCCGTGAGTTGTTAGGCATTTATGCTCGCCCAATTTGTTAGGTATTTTATCTTTCTACGAACATTAGGTATTTTATGCTTGAATTTGGTACATGGAGTGTTTGCTGCTTTTGAACATTAGGTGTTTATGCTCTCATGGAAAGGAGGCTGTAAGGTGTTTATGCTCTTATCAAGGAATTTGTAAGGTGTTTAATACTCTTGCAATTTGTGTGTCTTGTACTTTCAAGGTAAAAGATCGCTTGAGGTAGAAGGATCCTCGAGAATTTCATGAGAGGATGTGTTTCTTCTTGGAGGTGGGCTGACTCACACAAAGGAATTTTCTTATTAAATACTCAGTGTGAACATGCTCGAACTCTTGGGACGCCCAGCCTCCCAAGTTTTAGAGTGTTAGGATGGAAAGGTTGGGCTTTGTCCTCACCTCCGCAGTGTTATCGCCTCTCGCTGGGGTGTCGGACTCCATTCTTGGTAAATACATAGATCGTCATTCGCATCTTCTTAGGCATGCGATGTAGCGGGGTTAAAAGCTATATCGTTTTTTGTCCACTGTCTTGCATGCATCAACTTTGCGTTTCCGAGGGCTCCAAAGTTTTAGCCTCGTATTCTTGAACTGGTCGAAGTTGCAATCCGAGGCTTAATAGCATGACCACTTTGCGTGATTGCGGTTTCAACTTCGAGGAGCCTTGACAGCGTAGCATTGAGGGTTAGTTGTTGATGTAAAGTTGCGCCGTGTAAGTCTTGGGCGGGTTGAGCCATCCGGCACCCTTGATTATCTTAGTGCTCGGAGTCTGAACCGTCGTCAAGCCCGAGTAGGGATTCGTTCCACTTACTTTCCTTTGCAACGATATCTTGGATCTCTTTCTTCGCCGTAGTTTTTATCAGCTTAATGCATTTTTCTTCGGATTGTTGTTTTATTGTTACTTTTTTTCATCATTTTGTCGCATGCCTTCGATTTAACCCGACCCTTGTAGGACAACATGAATGTTGTTCTAGGTTATGGTTTACTTTGTCACATTACCAAGTTGCCTACGTACACCAGCGGATTGCTCCTTGAGGATCAGCCAAATGTAGTTCGGGGGGTTTGATGTACAACCTACCATTATAAAGGAGGGTTGGGCGGAGTTTATCCTCATCTTTGAGGAGGTTGTAGGCGGTTTATCACCATTGTGGCGGTTATCCTCGTCTTCCGAGAGGGTGTGGGCGAGTTTATACTCGTGCTCGGGAGGGTGTGGGTAGTTTATCCTCGTACTCGGGTGGGTGTGGGCGGTTATCCTCGGGCTTTCAGGAGGTGTGTTGATGGATTTAAGCTCGTATCAAGAGCGAGGTGGGCGGTTATCCTCGTACTCGGGAGGTTGTTTGGTGATTTATCCTCGTAATTCGGGAGGCGTTCTTGAGTGTACTTTAGAAGCATTTGAACCTCGGGCTTCGATTGCTCGTGCATCTTACCCATGTTCTGATAGTTTCTTGTTTTGCTTGAAGTCTCAATCCATCAACAGATTTCATAAATATGGGGTATTGTTGACTTATATGCTTAGGCGTTAGCCGAGAGGAAGAGCATTTGTTCAGTATGCGCTCGTGGATGTATTGTGTATGGGGAATTCGTTTCCATTACTGCTTGAAGAACTCGTCCAAAATACTATTAGGTTCGCCCCAGATAGTGTAATCTCGTAGGGCTTGTTTGTAGATATAGCGTTGAATCCCTAGTTCTTCCAATTCTTTTAGGGAACAATCCGTCACAGACTAAATGTCTCAGTTCGTATATCAGGCATACTGTTTCTTCATCTCTTCTCACCGATACACATGGGAAGATAGACATGAACAGCGCCGTTAATGTCTAGGATGAGGACCTCTGTTCTTTGTTAGGTTAGGAAGGTAGCTACATGCGGTATCATCCCTCTTGTTCTTGAAGCTCTAGAGAGCTCCTCGGGGTATTGTCTTCATACTGAGTGTACTCATGAGGCGGATGAGTGGATTCCGTAGCGTTTGCCATTGGATGTATTTGAATATAATAAATCACGATTCTTACGAGTAGTCGTTGAGGAGGCCTCCTGGCTGGGCAGTGCGTGAGTATTCCGATATGGTCAACTCATGAACATATCGTTGGACTTCAAATTCCTCTACTTCCTCTAAGGAGTATCCATGCTTGAGGTGGTCATCTTTGAACTTGCGCTCCACGTGTCCCATTTCTGCGTCTTTTCTTACTGATATGCACGGGAGATTGGTCATGAACACATTGTACGTTTGCTCCCCGAGGATCGTCTCACAGAATTTGAAGGTTGACGTGTATTCATCTTGTTCCTACATGTTAGGCATAAAGGACACCTTGGCGCACTCCTCCTTGAGCTCGGGGTTGAGTGCCCTGTCTGTCAAAAGATAGACTTTCTTGGTCGTATTGCCGTGACACGGGAAAGGCGCTTCTCTTGATTTTTCTTCTTGGGTTTGGTTGCCCCCCGACTGAGGAATCTTGTGGCGTCGTTTCGTATATTTGATTTGTAGGATCCGCTTTTCATCAACCTCCATTTATGTAGTGGTTTGTCGCTCTTGATTAGGACCTGAAGCGGTGGTTTTGATTCTAATGACCTGTGATTAGGACACAGGCCGGTTGAATTCTTGACGGACCATCATTTTTGCTTAAATACGTCTTAAGGTGTCATTGACCCATTGTCTTTGTTGTCGGTCGATTCGAATTAGTAGTTGTCCGTGGCTTCATCTTTGATAGGATCGTACCTGCCTTGATAGGAGTCGTAAGATTTTGGGCCCGTCTTGGTACCATCTTGGGTCCTTCACTTAGGTGCCTAAAACCTTTAAGGGCGGCGCCACCTTTTCGGTAGTGAGGTAAAGGTCGGGCCTTTGAATCTTGAATTAGATCTTCCCCGACAGCATGATGTTGAGGTAGCTGCTTGAGATGAGGGAGGATGCTTGGGGGAGGCGCCTCGGCCTTTCTCGAAAATCTTGGGGCTTGTTTCCTCTTCTTGTAGTATTTAGCGTCGGCGAAAGTGGGATTCTTGATTGCGAATGGATTCTCGTCCGCCTTCTTTGTTTTCTCCATTCCATCTTTCTGATACTTGGCTATTTGGTGAAGTGTAGAGGGGACAACATTCTTGCTATGGATCCGGGAATTCTTCTGGTAAGGCAGGTTGTGTGTGACCTTGGAATCACATGGAACCGTGATGTGGACACGACTCTCACCATCTGATGCGGACTTTGCTTTTATGTTTGGGTGGAGGATATTCCTGATTGATCCTCCAAGTTTGCATAGCCGACCACGTAGAGAGGTTTATTGTGAGTACCACTCCTCTTTGTGGCAAGTCCTCGTCGATGAATCGGCAATGAAGTCAGGAGACTTGTTGGGCGGGTGCCTTAGTCTTAAGGTAGTTGAGCATGATGGAACTTCAACACATACATAGCATCGCTACTTGGTCTTCGTCGTCTTGAGTAATCGGCCCATGTTTTCCCGGGATAAGCTTAACTCCCGAAACATGAACTTTGAGCTTCGGTGGGGTGGGCGATGGTGAGGTTATACAGTTGTAGGAGACTTTGTGGCACAACCCACGGAGTAGTTGCCCCGCTACCATGAGTCCATCACTCGTTATTTGAATATGAGCTTGCTTCTGCAGGATACCACAGTATCTACATGATACTTGTAAAGTTAGGCTCCCGTGCCGATTAGTGCTCCTCAGTCTGCTTTGATTACGGGGTTACATCGATTTTGCTTTCATATTTCGTCAAGCTTGTCGCGGGATATCGAGGAATCAAGGATATTCCTTCTCTGCATTTCCTTGAGTGGCGCCTACGCCTCCCGAGTCGAGCCCGCCTGACACTGCCCAGTTACAATGTAGACTTTGTTGTTTAGAAGTCGCGGCGTGTGCTTTTTTCTTTCAGTGCAGGAGTTCTCTGCTGGCCTCTTGGGATCGTACTTGGTCTTTGAATAAAATTTGCGAGGGTGGAGGATACGTGTCGCTATGGGCGGCCAATGCCGGGATTCCATATCGTGTGCCACTGTTGCCAAGCTGCTCGAATGTCACAGGAGAGTATTCCTTGCATGATGTCTGCTGAGTCCCAATCATTCCTTGGATGCACATCTTTGATAGGCGATGACTATGAGAATCATCTTTACAACTTTAAGTTGATTCATACCGATTGATGAACTATGTAAGCGGCTCTTCTTTTTTGCTTTGCTTGGTGGTAGTTAGTTCCGTCGTACTAGCATCTCTTTGTCTTGATAGACGGTTGAGAATTACTTCGAGTTGAGCCCAATCATGGGCGGACTTGAGTCAGTATACCGGTCAGGCAGCATTCCCTTTAGAGGGCAGGTGTTTGACCATTCATCCCTTGATCAGCTGATTGTTGCGTCTCATGAAAGTGGGCTTAAATGTTGCTTGGGGTTCCAGCTTCCCTCGAAGTGTTGGAACTTGGGTGGTTGATGGCCCTTAGGCATTTTTGCATTTGGTCTATATCACGGGAGGTATAGGAGCGATGTAGGTATATGAAGGTGACTCCCGTCTTCACTGACCTTTAATGCCCCAGTATATCCTCATGGGTTACTTATTTCTTGGAGATCTGACCAATATGTTGAGATGAGAGGAGGCTTCTTGTGTCCTGGTTGGTCTTTGTGATGACTCTTGAGGCATAATGAGGGGATAGATGGATCGTCCCATCTCCCATTTTAGAAGTCATAGGCGCCTCTTTACATTTTAAAGATCTTGGTACTCTTTGATGCAATGTTCTTCGGCCGGCCCATTTGTGCTGACATCGGCGATAAGTGTCTGATGTTTGAATCTTTTTTGCGGCGTGCTTTCAGCCATCACATTTAGGTTAGCCATACATTCTTATAGGGAGTAGTACCGATCATCATTCTGTGTTCATGAGTGCAATAGAGGCGGTGAATGAACCCGGACTGCGATTCTGGAAATCCGCAAATCGAGTGCCTTTGGGTGTAGAACGCGATTCGCAGGCTGCGGTGTTCTCCACTTTGAGGTCCTCGGATATGTCTTGAGAAAGGTTCTCGGTGACATCAATCGCCTAGTTGCTTACTGCTTGTCGCGGCATTGCCTTACAGAGGCTCCACGGCAACACGTTAGCCAAAGACACTTGATGGGGTCTTTGAGGGACATCTGACTGATGCAATGTATTTGATGAATTTGTCTTGATGTGACCACTTTCTCACTTGTAGTAGACTTTGAAACATGAAGGGAGGCTGGGATAATAGTCCTCTTGGAAACATTTCGGTTGTCGGCGGTGTGGTAGTGATAGTCCCGCTGACGTGTCATGAGGCTGTAATGTACAAAAGAATAATTTTTATTATTTGTGGTATGGGTAAAATAAAATCCATGAGAAAATTCCTTAATTAATACGAGGTTTTATCGAATCGAAGAGGTTATTTGTCTAAACTTCTCGGCTCCCAAGCATATGATGACGATTTATGGATATGCGACTTTGCTTGATTTGAGGTTGATTTGGCTTGATTTAGCAGACTTGACTTGATTTGATTTAGCTTGACGAGTTTGAGTGATTTGATTTGAAAGCTTGACTTGATTTGAGCTTGAGCGACTTGGTTGGTTGGGATAGGGCTACGGCGAAATTTGGATAGAAGCTGTAAATTTTGGATATGTGCGGTCTTGATGGACTTGAGGCTGAGTACGTAGGATATGCTCAGTAGGGGCATATGTATTCCCGTGTTGGTACATGGGGACTTGATCTTGGGTCTTGGACTTTGTCTCCGGTCTACTTGAACATTGGACTCATTTGGTGGGACTTTGTGGGTGGATAGGCACATGCGCCTTCAGTGGAACTTTGGATTTGGTGTTCCTCCTTTTGTGGTGGAATTTGGTGATTTGAGAGGTCTCTTGTCGTCGGTGGGATCTAGTGCCTTGATATGACACTTGGTTTGGGATAAGACTCCGAGCTTCAAGTTGTATGGAATGATATTGCCCGTGTGGGTCTTGAGTAAGTTGTCCTCAAAAGCAGTTTAAGCTATGAAGTCTCGCTATACAGAACTACCTGCTTGACACTTAGTAGGCTTTGTTGTTGTAGGGTGGGACTTGAGGATACGACCCACGTGAGACTTAGTGAGATTTGGCCTCACTTGATTTAAGCTATGAAGTCTCGTTACTTAGCTTCAAGCCCAGGCAGGGGGCCTTAGCGGCGTGTTTCGTTGCTATGAAATCTGACTATAAGGAATTGCACTCGGTTTATTCGCATATGCGGAATTTGATGAATCGAACACAGAAATTTATTAGGTGTTCATCAATTTATGAATAATCGAGGCTACGTAAATTTAATGCGAATATTGAAGCATTCTTGAGAATCTTTCATGATTCTAAATGAAATTGTTTCAAACTTGAAGGATTATTGCGTTTGTCTGACAATCCTTGATTTAGCGCTGTTTGGCCGCTTTGAGGGAGGTGTTTTCCGACCACCGTGAATTATTCTGTGGCGGCTCCAAATATTTAACTTAGAAATTCTAGAAGCGTTACGTATTTTCTCGGGTGTTTAATGTATTTTTTAGTGAATCTCATTATGATTTCGGTTTGGGGGGAGAGGGGTATTTATAGGTTTGGGCCTCAAATGCTTTCCTGCTATTGGCCGGTTTGATTTCGGTGGATCGCTTGATCTTAGCAGATTGAATTTTGAAGCCAGATACGGGCCGTCGGATGATTTGGAAAATACTTGATGATGGTATTAGCCTCTTTTTGTGATATAGGAAGGTTCAGGATTAACTTTTAAGGTAAAAAATATTTTTATTATTGGCCCAGGACGCTTTAGTCACGATTTTGCGTATGACTTGCAGGTCTTGATTTTTAGATAGCAAAACTTGTGGGGTCTTGATTTTGCAACCGACTTGTGGAGCCTTTTTTAAACCGAAGTGGTTTATGGATTCTTCATTTTGAGCCACGTGGCCGATTCGTCCTTTGTGATTTATTGATAAAAATTAGGGTTTCGGAGGCCTAATTTTATACGACGTTAATCTTGAAATTTATCTTACCGGGAGCCTTGTTGAGTTGATTAATGCAAAAACCTTTTAACTTTGGCTTGATTAACTTTAGAGGTTGATTTATAGAAACCTCGTTAATCCGAGGTTTGATTTGGTCTTAGGGTTTAATCGGGAACATGACAAACCCCGTGGCATTTTCTAGTAGTCCGACCCTTAATTAATTTGATTAATTCGAGTTAATCAATTTAATTATATTTTCATAAATTTTTTATGTCTACAATTCTATCAATTATTTATATAGTTCCATCCAATCACATTCGAATTCAATCTTATTATCTGTATCGAATAACAATACAAATTCAAATTCTTCTTCAAATTCAATAATATTCCATATAGGTACATAAGTACAGATTCCTACAATCAAAGTAACAGATTGGTCATCATTAAAATAATTTAAATACTAGCCACTGAAAACAGGTGAGCACTAAAATAAAACTATTATTACTATAATAATGGGGTGACAGTACATAAGTACAACAACAACTAGTATTAACTATATGGGTTTGAGTCATATAAATAGCATGATTTTATATTGAAGTGATTTAAATGAAGCTATCATTTCTTGACCAGTTGAGGCATATCCCGCGATTCACCTTGTCCGTGAAATCCTAGAGCAGGGACCTCGAGGGACTGCTAGTGTGACGGTTTCACATTTTTTTACGACTAGTATTAGTTGTATGATTAGATTTTGTTGATCTTTTAAGTTTATAATGAATTTTTTTTATTATAAATTACTTTTTATTTCTGATACATATAAATATAAAATTGTTATTGTTCGATTTATTTATTTTTAATTTTATAATGTAATTACAAAATATTCGATAGTTAAAATTTTAAAAATAAAAAATGTCTTAAAAATCTAGGTAGTAAAACTCTCCTACTAGCTTTTAGATTAAAATTTTATACTTTTTCCATTTTAATTTACTTATTCATGGAGTTAAAAATACTTTATGAAAAGGCTAAAAAATATTATTAATATATGCTAAAACATATTTTGGTTGATCATGAAGATGATAGTGCACAAAACTCTAGACTTTAATTTAACAAATAGGTTGAACAAATTATGCTATTTTAATTTACCTACATTTTATATTGCATTAGATGACCCAATATTTAATGCAGTGCTACATAATTCCTACTATATGGTTTCCATATAAAGGATGAAACATATATAAATTGTTTGTATATTAAATATTTAACTTGTAATTCAAATATTTGTTAATTAATTTTAATTTTTATCCGGGTAAAATGGAAAAATAGATTACTTATTTGAAATTAGCACTATAGTTGGACATTGAAAAGGAAAATAGGCCTTTATAAATTGGGCCCGGAGAATGCTTTATTAGGGGACAAAAGTAAAAAACATTAAGATAAAGGTACGTAAATCTTATGAGTAATTGAAACATTGGAAGAATAAAACACCGATTCATTTTGTAATACAATAATTACCATTGAACACCTACTAATAATGAAGGAATATTAATATCAAACAATCATTTTGTTGATCTTTGAAATAACTTAAAATTTTATGATTCAAGTAATAATTGAGTATTGTTCTTCTTAAAACAAACTCGAGCCCCAGAAAAATGTATAGAGTAAAATCTCTTCAAATCTTTTCCCCTCACAGTTAAGAAAATGACACCACGTGCTTACTTAACTTTTAGACACCTCGTGCTTGCTTCTTTTTACTTGAGGCTAAGCAACTTCATTTCTATAAATTCTTCTCCTCGGCTGCCAGGTGGGGCCGAACTCCCCCACTTACAGAATTTTTTTCTTTCCTTTTGATTGAATTCTCCTCTTAAATCATAATCTTAGAGTTCCTTTCAAATTTCAAGAAGAACAAAGGTATAAGTATATCATTTTATTGGTGTATTTAGTTTATAGTATATCAAGTTACTTTAATTATAAATTCGTATTCCATTAATAATGATATTTAGAGTTCATATTTAATAATTCCCAAATATAAGTATATGTTAGTTATAGAGACTCTGAAATTGTCTAATTAAATTATGTTGAAGTAAGTAGTAAATTGATTATTTATAATACATAAACTAAAATTATAGAATCATATATTGTTGTTCTAGTTTAACTATGTAATAGATTTTGGATAATAGTATTCAATTCGATTCTTGATATAACCAATATAAGCTTGGATATAGACAAAGTTAAAATGGGTATAATAGTATATAAATAGAATGGGATGAAATTGCATAAGTTCGAGTAGTTCTAGAATTAGTAGTTGTTGTTAGTTAAAGTTACTAAAATAAAAATAATTATTATTATGATTTCTTTAGAGTGTGGATATCGGAAATTCGCTTGATGAAGCGGCAGGGTGAATGTTGCTATCACGTGAGCATAACCTTTCCTTATATCTGTGTATATGTAAGTTGTATAGTTTTTATTAAATGAGTTATATATGTGATATGTGATATTGAGACTTGCAATGTTGAGTATTGTTATATGATTAGTTGTGATATCTGAGTTGGATATACGATGATGTGATGATTGTTAATGTGATTTGTTGTTGAACTCTATTCCGATTAGTTGGTACTCTCCTGCAGGTTGAGTTATTTTCCCCGTTTGCTGGAGTAGAAGCAACGGGTAACTGATTTTATACTATTTTGTTCGTTCTTTGGAGTAGAAACTAGCGAGTAATTGATTTTGTCCTCGTTCTTTGGGTAAGAAGTGACAAGTGATGGCGTTTTTCTTCTATTAGAGGGAGACTCTAATACAGGGCCGGAGTAGAGTTATTGTTGCTTGTGTGATATACTGGATGTTATTGACTGTGTATGTGATAATTTATTTCGTTGGATTATTGGATATGGTTAGGTTATCGGATAGTATTGAATTATTCTAAATTATTTGAGAGGTGGATTATATTAAATTGTGGGAAGTATATGTTTTACGTATGCGTATATGTGATTAGTTATGATTAAGATTATATAAATATTCATTGAGGCTTTCCAATTTCGCCCCTTTATTGGGCCCCCCAATTTTGTAGTTGAGAGGCGTTCGTGTGGCGCATCTTGCAGTGAGTATAATTGTAGAGTACGGTTAGTTGGCTAGGATATAGGTCTTCGGTCGTACGCTTGTGTTGTGTCAAAGTATGTATTTAGAAAACATGTTGTATATGATTTGTATGATTGATGAAATTGTGAAGTGTAATAATTGTTGTTGTCTTAGATCACCATGCATTGCATAGTCGCGTTGCATTTCCTTCATTCTTTTGATACAGGTTTTTGGTGACTACGATGTTCATGTTGCCTGACCAGACCTAACGTCAATTTGCCGACTGAGGCGGAGTTGTTCTGATTTTAATTATCGCTGACTAGGTTTCGGGTTCTGATTGTCTCACTTACATTATTGGTTGTAATGCACTTAGATACAGATGAATTAGAGTTATCGATATTTAGTCTTAACTTTAGATCTGTGAATCTTTCCTTCTTTTCGTTGACCATTTGACTATTGAAGATGTCACCTAGAAGATTTTCGTTTAGGCTTCGTGCTGGTTACTTAGGGGAAGGTTGAGATGAATCGTATTCGTTGTTACGAGCTGATTTAAGATTGAAGCGGTTAGTAAATTTGGTGAATATACAATTGGGTTGGATTATAAAGAGCTTTTAGCGTTTTCGTGATGAAATGTTTATTAAGAGCGGTAGTTGAGTAAATTTATCTTTTTACTCACGGGATAATGGTTGTTATAGAGGATGTGAACTGAAGGTCGAAACCTATGGGAATGAGACGTTAAGATATGGATGAATATGTTGGAATTTTGTTGGAGATAAAGATATCTGCAAAAGATGTTGGGATGGAGTCTACAATATTTGGATTTGGGTTGTTAAAGAGGTTGAGCGTATTTATGTAAATGCTTAGAGTGTTAATGAGTAGAGATTGAGGTGGTAATTTTGGCCCAGCGATTTTAAGAGTGTCGTGTGATTGTGAGGTGTAAGGTTGTTGATCCTTAAGCGTGTAAAGTTAAACCACTTTTGTGCTTGCATTAATTGGGGGAATAATGTTGGCGATAATTATGATAGTTGTACACAGTATAGTAGAGTAAGAATTAATTTAGTTGTGTCTGGATGAATCGCTTGTGAAGATAAGATTAAGTTAAATGAATGCTTGTTGTCCGTTGTGGAATATGAATAAAAAGGGTTGTAATGGGTTGAAAATAGAATATTATAGTTTGATTGTCGTATAAATTTAATTAATTTATATTTTACATTTTAATATAATTTTTGATTAATTTTTATTTTTATTAATTTATGTGTATATGACTAAATAAATAAATAAAAATAACTGAGTGTAAAACAAAAGTACAACAATAGCATGAGTTGAAAGAAACACATTATACACCCAAATAGTGTAGTAGTTGGGTGTAAGAATGACTGTGTGCCCCTTTATTTGTAAGTGTAGTAATTGAAAAAGTTTCATTAAGGATAAAATTGTCAATTCACTAACAAAAACACTATTTAGGTGTGTGTATAGTGTTGCCGGTTGAAAAGTCAAAAAGGTCAACCGACCTTTCTCTCTTCAAATCAAATAAATCTCCCATTCTGCATTTCTTCAATCATATTTCTTCCTAGCACAATAATCATTTCTTCATCAAAATTAATTTCTCTAGCAGAATAATAATTTCTTCCTCAAAATTAAGTTCCTTATCAAAATAATCAATTTTGCTCAAATTAATTTCCCTAGCAAAATAATCAATTGTAGTCAAAATTAGTTTATCAAGCAAAATAATCAATTGTCCCCGAAATTAGTTTATCTACTAGAATAAAAATTGAATTTTTTTTGATATCAGAAAAGTATGTATCGTGTAGAGGAAGAGAAGTGGAAGAAGCCAATAGAGGTGGTGGCAATGGAGGCTTTGGGATCGGGGTTCGATTTAGCGAGTGATTTTCGGTTGAAGTTTGTGAAGAGGTCTGGTAGTGGAGGTAGGTTGGTATATTTGGATGAGGAGAAGAAGCGCGATGTTGTCATCCCTATCTCAGCCGGAGGTGGGGGTGGGGTGGGGGTGGTGGTCAAGGATGTGCCCGAGAATATTCGGTGTGATAAAGGTGATCATGTGAGATTCAAGTCTGATGTTCTTCAGTTTAATCAGGTTACTTCATCTATTACTTCCGTCTCTATTTAATCCATTATCACTTTATTAATATAATCCCAGACAAATATTCACCAATGAAAATAAGAATATTAGGAGTCAAAAGATATTTTTTTTAAAACTCCAATGCCAAAAGTTGGTTGATAAACTAAACGATAAATTATAATGAAATATGAAGATTTTGTTAAATAATCAATGAAATTGAGACGAGGGAGTATGTAATGTAATCAGGATTTATGGTTTTGTATATATTAATTTCATCACTAATTGAGAGGGTTATGTTCCTTTTATAAAAATCCCTAATTTGGTTCTTATTTAGTTTCAAAAATGTGGAGGGAAAGTTTAGCTTGTAAATTGAATTTCAATTTTTCTAAATCTTTGTGTCAAATGAAATATCCTATCAAAGAGGGATGGAGGGACTATTTTTTCAGGTTGGCGATGTTAGGATTTTTAATTGAGTGTATATTTTTTCCAGGTTAAGTGTTTAATTAATTAATATGTAATTTAATTAGGATTATTAATTTAGTATATATTTTAAGTGTTAACTTAATTAATAATGATTTTATTTTTTTGTATTTAGCAATGAGGTGAGTTTGGGAACTTATGGTCACTACTCACTAGCAAGAGACTTCTCCGTTAGGCTATTCGATTGACTCAAGTGTTACATTACTTTAAAAAAAAAAAAAAAAATCGGTCCTTTGTCATTCCTGATCATTCGATAGAATATAAATCATATGAAGTAATATCAAAGTGGTATTTATTGCTTAGTGGTTCTCAAGTGTTACATTACTTAATAAGTAAACTAATCAGGATTATTTATTTAGTATATATGTGGTTCAGTTTAGTTCAATTAATTAATATCTAGTGTTTTAGTATATATATATGATAAAGGGGATCATGTCCGGTTCAAGTCTGATGTCCTTGAGTTAATACGGTTAGTTCTAGATCAATTTGTTGATGTTTAGTTTAATCAGGACTTTTAGTTTGGTATATAATTTTTTTCAGCTTAAGTGTTCAATTAATTAATATGTAGTTTAATCAGGATTTTTAGTTTGGTATATATTATTTTCAGTTAAAGTGTTCAATTAATTAATATGTAATTTAATCAGGATTTTTAGTGTGGTATATATATATTTTTTTTCAGTTTAAGTGTGCAATTAATTAATATGTAATTTAAATATGATTATTAATTGATGAATCAATTAATGCTTAGTTTAATTAGGAATGTTAGTACATATTTTTCTGGTTAAGTGTTCAAGTCTGAATTATGAGCTTAAGGCCAGTGAAGATAGTTGGATTATTTCAAAAAATAATAACTAGTTTAAAAAAAAAATTATTTCAAATAATAATAGCTATTTTTCTTTAAATAAACATGCATGATTAACACATGCTTAAGGATTTTCCTTAAGCTCATAATGTTGGTGCTCAATTTATTTCATTATATATTTGATTGTATAAGGCTATAAGCATGAATCATACTAGTTGCGTCTAGTTTAATTTATCTTGTAATTTGACTAATCAATTAATAAAAAGAACATGATTTTGATTCTACATTAATTCTCCATATTTTTCTAATGGTTTTTTAGTATATAAATGTTTAGAATATTAGTGCTTGAGATGGAGATAGTATGTAACTTTTCCGAAAATTGTTAGGGCACATTGTAGAAAAACCCTTGTTAGAATTATTTATATTGGAGATGATATTTCATATATGGAAAACGCTAAAGAATACGAGTTGGTTTATAATCTTGTCGTCTACTCTCCATAGTCAATTGGCTCTTCGATGGAGCCCGGAATTCTTAACTATTTGTAATTTATCATGTCTGATCTGCATGATTTTTCGTTCTTGAGATTCAGTGAGACACTAATGCATATATTTACTTCCGTAGATGCTTATTGCGTCGTGATATAATTCTCTGTATTTTCCTTATTAATGCTACTCCTAAGAACCTTTTTTTGTATATATATTTTGCAGATGTCAGAGTTACTTAATCAAAAATCTTCAGTACCAGGGAAAGTTCCTTCGGGATATCTAAATGCTCTTTTTGATTTGAGTGGAGCATGGTTGAATGACGCAGGGGAATCCAAATATCTTTCTTTTGATGGTTACTTTGTCTCACTTTACTACCTACATTTGACAGCATATCCGCTTGTTCTTCGGGATGAAGTGAAGAAATCTGTGCCGTCTCACTGGAATCCAGCCTCCTTGTCAAGGTGATTTTTCTGTAATCTTAGTTGATATTGAATGAAAAACACCCTGATGTGAAGACACACCACTATCTCAGATACAGTAAAAGTTATCTCCTGTTGCTGGTCCAAATGTGATAATGATATAGAAATGCGAGAGCCAGTAGAGAACTATATACACTCTGCACAACAAAATAAATTATAAATAGCATTAGCCCTTATACGTTATTTTCACGCTACTTGTTATCATCCAATGGAAAGTCTAGAACTCCTGTGGTTTGGGAAGTGATTACTTGATGTTTCCGTGAATGGTGTGTTTTTCTGGAGATTAAATGATTTATGTGTTGCAAGAAGGATCTGAAATCGTATGTTTAGTGCAGCTACCGAATGTTCTCTATAAGCAAGTGCAAAAGTGAAATATTATGCTTTTGAATTCTTGTTCCTTTTTCACGATCTGAGGATTTTCAGTAATTATGAATTATGCTATAATGTTTCTCCAACTGAATTGTAACCTCACTGTAATTTATTTAAATTACCTTCACTTTTTCTGCTAACTAATCTGAGAAATAGATGGAGTAATAGGGTGGACTTTTCAATATCGATGTTCCATTCATTCAGTAACCTATTCGATGCCATATGATGATCCAAGTAGAATGACCTATAGATGCTAACCAGTTTCATCAGGCAGATTTATCCAGACTTATGGTACCCACATTATCACTGGGATGGCTATTGGCGGCCAGGATTTACTGTGTGTTAAACAGAAACCGTCTTCTAGTATCCCCCCAGCAGAGCTGAAAGGATACTTGGAGGATCTCGGAGACCATTTATTCTCTGATAACATGGCTCCTCATCAAGAGTGGAAGACAAGAGAAGATAAAAGAAAGGTATCTTAGTGAAGCATAAGACTTTACTTTTACTTAATTTCTCAACAAGACGGATAAAGAACTGTGCTCTCTTTGTTCATAGGTGCCAGAAGTGTTCAGTCGTATGTTGCAGTCACATACCATGCAATTTACTAGTATCACCGAGACCTCCAGCAAAGATGTAGGTATTCCCACGTTAAGGCTACTCTGAACAAATATTATAGCATCCAAATAATTACATTTTGTGGAACAGGGTCTTACACTTATTTGGTCAAAAAGAGGAGGAGATGTATTTGCACAAAGCCATTCTAGGTGGCTTCAAACGGTGACAGCTAATCCAGAAGCTATACAGTTCAAATTTGTGCCCATCACTTCTCTTCTTACAGGAATTCCTGGCAGTGGCTATCTGAGTCATGCAATAAATTTGTATCTCCGATGTGAGTGACCCTAGTATTATTTTATAAGTTCTTATTAATATCTTACATTCCTTAATTTCATCTTCTATCAACAACTTTAAAGAGTGTTACTGAGGTGAAAAATAAGACTTGAACAATTGCAACCTATACCGATATCAGTGTTTGTTTTCTACCCACTGTTAACGCCATCTATACAATAATGTTAGGTTTAGTTTTTTCCACGAATCCTTTGTCTACAGGTTTTGGCAGTTTTGCCTGCCTCAGATGGTTATCGTTTTAAATTAGCTCCTCCTTTCTATTTGAGTTTGTATAGTGCTGTCTCATGGACCTTAAAATTCAATTTCTTACTGTTGAATCCATCCTTATCTTATTAGACAAGCCTGCTTTGGAAGATCTGCAATACTTCTTGGAGTTTCAAGTTCCTCGTCAGTGGGCACCTTTATTCTGTGAGCTACCTCTCAGGCATCAAAGGAAAATAGCGTCTACTCCTTCATTGCAGTTCACTTTCTTTGGTCCAAAATTGTACATAAGCTCTATCCAGGTATGCTTTCTTTCTCTCATTCTTATCACGGGTAAAACTATTATACAAAAGTACATAAATGTTGGAGAATGTAATGTTTTTTTAGCATAATAGACGATAATCTTTGACTGAGCTTCTTCTAGATACATCCTCTGGTTATGCCTTCACTTATGGGCCACTATTTTGCAATGTGCATGGTTCTTATTTTTTACCATAATGTTTTTTCTTGAGCTATAGTAATCATCTTGACAAATACGGAGTACACTTTTTCTTACCTAGAGCTAATCCAAGTCAACAGATAACCATTGAGAAAATCCAGTCTAACCATAAGCACCAGCTAGTATCCTTGTTATTAATTTTCATAGGAGTAAAAAGCAATAACATGCTGAGACCTGGCTTGCAGTTATGGCAAGTTGGGGATGAGTGTGACGGGCTGAAATCTAGAGGCGATAAAAAATGGAACCTTGTACGATTTTATATTATATTCTCGTAAGAAATTAAGAACATAAGAATTATTTTACTCAAGATGAATGGAGTTCCTTATTCTAGCACCCCCTCAGGTATCAAGTGAAGAGAAGCCTGTTATTGGCTTGCGCCTCTTTTTAGAAGGGAAGAAGTATAACAGATTGGCAATACATGTACAACATCTTTCAAGCCTTCCAAATTTTATGACATTGAACTCCTCTAGTCTGAACAACTCATCACATTGGCGAGGTTCTGATGATTATGCGTCGAGTGATCAATTCCTAGAACCAGTCAGATGGAAGAGATTTGCAAATGTGTGTTCATCAGTTGTGAAGTATGATCCGAGCTGGATGCAGGGAGAGACGAATGGTGTTTTTATTGTGACTGGTGCCCAAATCATAGGCAAGGGAAAGTGGCCAAAGAAAACTCTCCATGTCCGTTTGCTATTTTCACACCTACCCAACTGCAGAATTCGGAAATCTGAATGGGCAACTACTCCAGATGGTACTCACAAGTCTACATTCTTCTCAAACATAAGTACAACTTTTACCTTCACAAAACGAGCCGTCGATGAGGAGCCAAAGCAGCTCCCTGCAGCCCTAAACTCGGGCGTGTATCCTGATGGCCCGCCTGTGCCTGTTGGTTCCACGAAGTTGATTAAGTTTGTTGACATTGCTGAGGTTGCTCGTGGTCCGTATGACCACCCCGGGCATTGGTTGGTTATTGCAGCGAAGTTGGTGATCGAGAGTGGTAAAATCGGTTTACATGCTAAGTTTGCTTTGTTAGATTATGAGTAGGAATATAAAATCGGTTTGTACATACAAATATCGATTTTAGGCAATGTGATTGTATTCTCACAACTATAAACTTAAGGTGTGCAAATTTTTTATTTTTTTTACTTTATTTAAAGAAGCATGGACAAACAACTTATTTGCAAACAAGGTTCCGTTTGGTAGTCATTTGAAAGGAGACATGATACGAGTGAAAGTGAGAAGATTTTTTTTGTTTTTTTATCGAAAAAAGTTTAGGACAAGGGGATAGTGTCCAAATCCAAAGGACAGTGCATGCCTTCGGGCTCTTTTGAATGCATGAGGACATTCTTATAAATCTCCTTCTCGAAATAGACTAGTGAAAATCGAACTGCATACGATCTTTGGTTTATCAGGATTTTTCTATCAATTTTTTACTCCATTTAGGTTGTGGAAGTAGGAAGATGACTTAAGATGAGTAGGGACGTTCAATAATGTGATATTGCGATGTGTTGATATTTGTAGTGTGAATATTATTACTTGAATAAAGTAATAATGTACTATGTAATATGAAATGAAATAAAATTTCTTCCAAAATGTTCTTTTTTTGATAGATTAAAGAACTCATTTAGTTTTGAATGAAATATCAAAAATATTAGACCAAGTATTGAACACCAAATCTAGTTTACCTAATTTTGATTTTCACATTGAAAACTTAATTTAGGTTTTCAATTTTTTATACTATTTTTAATTTTTTTATTCGTCGTTTTAGTCTAAATTTTTGTTTCAAAATAATTATCATTTTAGTATAATAAACTGCATTCTTACGTTTTCAATGTAATTTTTGACTATTTTTTCTCTTTAAATTATCAACCAACTAATAATGTAATTTCAATTGATTGTCATTATATATTTTTAATGTAACTTTTAACTACTTTTTCTTTAATTTATGTGTAAATTACTAAAATACTAAAGGAGTATTAATTTTTTACTATAATTCTACTCAGGTAATTGTTTTCCAAAATAATAGCAAAAGAGGAATTAAGGAATTGTGGTATTCTGGTTTCTTTTCAATAAGCACGCATAAGGCAATTTTAGTTGGAATATGGAGTGTATTGGTGTCCAAAAAATGGTAGGTAGGTGAGGTACGGTCAGTTGCTCCCTCTTTTTGAGGATATACAAATCTTGAGTTGTTGTCTAGTGTAAAGATTGTGGTATGACCAAGTTGTATTTCTCTGAAGTTTAGAAGCTTTCAATCATATTAATGATGATATAAAAAAATGTATAGAATTATATAATATTAATTTACGGGCTAAATATATACACGGTCCAACTAGAATATAAGTTTCAAGTGGTTTGCGGACGACCCCGTTGTCCACATCAGTCTTGAAGAAATAGATACACTATGGAGATCTAAAATGTCTAACTTGCGAAGTAAAAAATTAAATTGTCGCTTCCCAAGCGCCTTGGTAAAAATGTCTGCTAACTGGTCTATCGAAGAGATAAGACTGTATTTCTAAAATACATATAAGTCATAACACTAGTCCCATAACATCGATCAACATAACAATATACATCATACATGAATAAATAAATCTAGACATATATGACATGGATGAAGCAAATAGGCAGGTACAATATAGATTTAAAATATATGTAATTGAATATTCATCAATATGAATAAACAATTCAATTATCTTGGTGTAAAATATTTATTTGAATCTAATTCAAACATATCACTTAAAACATATTTTAAGTGTATCAATATTTAATATTAAATAATAAGTATTCTCGGAAAAATACGTGTAATAACATATAATTGAATCTAATTCAAACATATCATTTAAAACATATTTAAGTGTTATCATTTAATATTAAACAATTAGTATTTTCGAAAAATACTATTTATTAATTTTACACCACTTAATTCAACATAATATGTTACTTTGAAACTTCAATTATCAAATAATTCAAAGTCTCTAATTAAAAGAATCAATTCATATTATTAATTTAAATTACCATTCCTAATGAATATTAGAAATTAAATAAAATTAATTCTTGGTTTAATTATATTCAAAATACCAATATCAAATTGGAACAATTAAAATAGTTAAATATAATTGATTGAAATAATTTTCAACTTAAAATTGAATCAAAACAAATTTAATTGATACCAAAATATCAATTTGAGCAAAAACCGAACATAAAATAAAGTCACAACTTATTTTAGCTCGCTTAGAAACAAGTCGCTTTCACATAACTTAATTAGGATTTTTGTTCAAAAATAAACATATAATTAACAATTGAATTTATTATTTTAATTATATTCAAAATATAATTTAAATAAATAATATCAATTTATGATTATAAAATTTTAAAATAATTAATTAAGTCAATTATTAAATTTTTGTTCAAAAACCAAATTGTGAATCGACTTAATAAACTATTAAAATATCACAGTTCTCAAAATTAAACAAGTTAATTCAAAATGTGTCAAAATGTCCCAAGAGAAGCCAGCCCGCTCAGCCTAATCAGAATTCATTGCATCAAGTCAACCCGACTGACTAAGTCAACATGGGTCAATCCGAGCCAACCGAAGTTAACTGACCGAGTCGACACTCTGCCAAAACCCGAAGTTCGACTGAAAGTCAATCCGCGCCACGCCATTCATCGCGGCGCGACACGCGGCATCGACGTGGGTACTGCTCAGATAAAAGCTGTGGTCAGACGATGCCGACGCCAGCCAACTGGCTGCTCCAAAAACTCCTGCTCCTTATTTTGACACATGAAATCGAAATTGATATAAAAATTTTGCTCGAAAAATTTGCAAAATTTTAACAATTAAAGATTAACAATTAATTTGTATTATCGTATTTTATTGTATAATCAATCGATTCAACTATTTTGCAACAGAGAAACTAATTTAGAAAAAAATTTATAAAATCGAGAAATTTATTTCCGATTTAACAACATAAAAATCATGAATTTCGATTAACGCATTAATCAATGCTTTCATTCTATTAATCACATGTTTCTTATTCCATTAATTAAACAAATACTCAAATTATAATTTTAAACATATAAATCCGATCTCAACATATAAACAGCTTATATAGAATACTCACAAACTCAAACCTACTGATACCAATCACTGGATTTACTGGGATTAAAAATAACATCACATATTATGCTATTCGAATTCCTGTGAACACTACGTAGATTATAAAAAACAATAATTCAAACGAGATATATCAGATGTACCTTACACTCAGAAGCCAGTAGCAAGTAATATATTCCAGAGAAGTCTTCAAAACAACCAAACTAAAGTTGTCTCTAATACCCACACCAACCATCGATCAAACTCTTCCTTTCTTGGCTTAATAAAAAAATTAAAGTGTACAGAGGAATTTGAAAGAGTAAAAGCGAAAACTCGGCTCTTCTTCCCTATTAGCTCTAACGTGCTGACTGTTTTGTGATTTCAACTTTTCTCAAAAGACGACAAGAAATTACTTAATGAATTAATCAAATTGCGGCTTTATATGTGAGTTCCCAAACCCTAAGTAGGCCCAAAATTACCAAACCTATCCCCTACTCCCACTAAAGTCGGCTAGTGGCCAATTTCCATCAATTGAAAATTTCCTCAATGTTTCATTATAATGACACTTTTTTAACTTAAAAGTTATAATTGTATTATAGTTTAATCATGTTATCACATATGTGATTCCTTAGGCTCGAGATTGACAAGAGTAATATATTAGTTTATGTTAATCGAACATTATATTAATATATGTATTATGAGCCAACCTGCAGTTCCATCATAACCCCTAATGTCAATGCGAAGTTAATCCTAATATGTCAATTCGTCGAACAATCAAACATATATCCGAAATCTCTATATTATTTGAATATAATTAAATGTAACAACTCCACAGACAATCAAATCGCTCAACGAACATATTTACGAGATCTAATATCTCATATTTCCATCATACCGTCCAACGATCCAACAGAAAGCTCATGCAAAATCGAGACAACACATGTACAACTTAACGACAAAACAGTTTAGTAACTCCGACAAATAAAGAACGCTCACCAACCGCACATCTCTCCATCCTTCATAAAGACCAGCGGAATTAACCAAACGATTCTGCCCATTTGAAAACCAATGATTTAGCCCCCGTAAGAATCTGCCTTTATATAATATCAAGAGCATATTTTCGCTGACTGAGAAATATCCCTTCTTGGCTACGGGCAACCTCTACACCCAAAAAATACTTAAGAATCCCCAAATCCTTCATGTGAAAGCAATTACCAAGATATTGCTTGAACTTCGAGACAACATCCAAATTCATTATCATAATCGATCATCAACATACACTAACACATGTAATCTAACCTTCCCCTTACACGTAGTAAAAAGCGAACGATCGAGTAACACCGAACAAAACCATACCAAGCTTTCAAATACTAAAGCCAACTTTGAGAACCAACAACGAGGTGCCTGTTTCAACCCATACAATGATTTATGCAATTTGTATACCAACCCTGGAAGCTCCTTGTTAAACCCCGGAGGTTACTTCATATAAATCTCTTCAGACAAATCACCATGCAAAAATGCATTATGCACATCCATCCACGTAGCTCCCGCCTCCAATGCCACCCACGGCTAAGAAAGTCCGGCGACAAGAACTATTTTGCTATCAAGTAAAGTAAGTCATTATAATCAATGTCTTCTACCTAATTTAATACAAAAAACAACCAACCGAAGTTTAAGCTGCTCAACACTACTAATTTAATTGTATTTTACCTTGTACACCCATTTGAAAAGCCTAACTCTTTCTTCTTCACTTCAAGTAACCGCACTAATGCCCGGTTCTATTATCCTCCAAAGCCTCAATCTCCTTTTTCATCGCCTCCCGCCATTGGGAAAATTTCATCGCCTCCTTAAACGATCGAGGTTCTGTACCTGCAGTTAACGCTGCAAGAAAACTCCTATGCCCAACGGAAAAATGGTTATAATTTACAAAATTAGTTATGTGATGTAGGGTACCGGTGTCCGGTATAGACGCAGTAGCGGACTCGACAACTTTTGCACAGTATTCGTAACAAAATCTTTGAGCTTCACAGAAGAGTACTTAACCCGCTTACCACGACCCATCTCCTCCACATCCACCCTCAAATCACCCTCATCCATCGTCCGTGGCTCACTCGAGGCCACCCCAACCGAGGCATTAGAGCCACTCCCCCACACCTCGGCCTCGGCTCAAGCACTAGGCAGAACGAGACCCAGAGGCAGCTTCCTCGGTGCTCCATTCCCATCCGACCGGACAACCCGCCTCCCCACCCGCGAGCTCGTCCCCCTCCTCGTCCTCATCGACGCACCCCACCCTACTAGGTGACCACACATTCTCACTCTGGCTTTAGGCAATTATAACTAGGCAAAATGGGAATTACCCAACAAAGCATACACCTGCTTACTAAGCATCATTAAAATTATCCAATTTATCTCAAGTTGAGAAAGCAAAACATAAAACACCAAACACAAGAAGATTCGAATAAGTAGGAGGTTTACCATACAAAAGTTCATAAGGAGATTTTATGTTAAGAGCACTAGAATTAATGATATACCCAGCTGTTAGAATACACTCACCCCAAAACTTAATAGGTAACTAGCATGGAACCTCAAAGCACGACCAACATTCAAAATGTGACGGTGTTTCCGTTACACCATCCTATTTTGTTGAGGAGTACATACACATGAAGTTTAAAATATAATATTGTTCATATAATCATGCATGCAAAAGAATTATGTGCCATTATCACTACGAACAATTTGAACTTTGGATTTAAATTGACGATCTACCAAGGCAATAAATTGCATAAAATATTTCAAAACTTTAGTTTTATCCACCAATAAAAATAACCAAACTACAAGCGAATAATCGTCAACAATAGTAAGAAAATATCTCGCACCACACGAAGATATTATGTGATACGGACCCCACAAATCACAATGAATCATCTCGAAAATACGAGTAGCTTTATGTTCGCTACTAACAAAGACCCCTAGACTTCTTGGCTTGATGGCACACGATACAAGCCTTATTCGACAAATGACATGAATCAGACATAAAAGATAAAGACATAACTACTTTCTCCGGTGGACGCACCCAACTGCTACGCCACAACCATGTACAATCTTCCTCAAATTACCGCCAGGCCCATTCTCCGAATACTACAAAAGTAGTGCATTCCTTTCCGCCACCGACTCCAATCGTGGTCCTGTGCAGGTCCTGCATGCAGACAACCAATTTTAGTAAATTGAACCAAACAATCCGACTTATCCGCTAACTGGGACACATAAATTAAATTGTAGGTAAACTGAGGTATATATAAGACATCATGTAAAATCAACCTTACTGACAACAAAAACACTTACCACTTTTGGATCGCATTTAAACTTTCCTCCAGAGACTGATAGACAACCGATACATCCACAATATTAAACATATTACTTAAGTCACCCTCTCATACGACTAATCAATTCAGATCGCTAATCCAATTAGTAGAAATACTTACCAACCACACGATCCTCAATTACTCAAATCAAATGTCCAAGTAAGTTTTTCAACTTACTCCAATCGGACTCGGACAAACCATTCCTATTCCCCGTGATCCCTCGCTGCCGAGCCCCAGAATCGCCTCGCACCACCGTCATGGACAAGCACACCGCATGGGTAACTTCCTATGCGGACGAGCCTCCTCGAAATACAGTATCGTCTTCTAAATGATGAGTCAATAGTATTCAAAATGTATCAACAAAGATCGCTTGAACATTGTCAATCGGCAACCGTAGAGCCCGGTGGATTTCGCCATTGCACTATCAATAACCAAACTTTCTTCGAGTAATTAGAGACAATCGAAGAGATTCGAGCAATCATCATAATAATACGCCCAAGGAAAACAACAATACTAATGATATTTCTAGATTATCATTAGAACTCAATTAAAAGGAGAATTATAAGTTTAGGAGCACAAAGGCCGCAGGTGGCGGTTCATACCCACCGCTAATCGGACGTGGCTTTGACGAAAGTAAAGGGAGTGGTTTTGTCGGGTCATGTGCGGTCATTCGGGTCGAAATCACAGAGAAAAAGAACTAATTCGGCCTCTAACCGTATCGACTCCGATCCCATGTTGCTTGTGCTCTCCAATGATATTATTATTGATTTATCTCAAGAATATATAGTGTTATTACTAACATTAACCTACTAAGTTAAAAATATACAAGGTCCAACTAGAATATAAGTTTCAGGTGATTCGCAGATCGACTCCTCGTCAGTCCGCGAGATTAGTCTTGAAAAAATAGATACGCTGGCCCGGCGTAACCACTTGAAGAAATAGATACACTACACGTAATAATTTCTAACTGTTATTGCTAGGTATTATTTTGCTTAAGATTCAACTTTATAAATAGCGCGAACACATAATGCAAGAAATTTAAAGATACGCGCTTATTAACATGCTTAAATGACATATTTTGTAATTTTTAAATTTTTATGGGCTTGTTTAGTTTTAAGTTCTTAGGGCCAAACTACACAAGATATATATTATTATATTCATAATTCTTATGTTATCAGACATAAAGTTTGAAGATTTGCGAAAGTATCCTCAGATCTTAAAATACTCAAACACATATTTCAACGCTGGAAGATTCCGTATCTTAAAAGAACAAATTCTATTAAGATTTTTAATAGCAATCAGAATCAAGCTTCGCATATTAATGTATCTATTCGAGGCTATAAAATGGTTATTTTAATAGTCAATCTGTATAATATCTCAAACATATTATCAATAGTGTAATAAGGAAATAATATGATGCATCTTTGATCTCAGGTCACAGACACTACATTGGACTAACCCATGCAACTAATTGCCATTGGTTAGTAAATTGTGTTTGAAACTTCTTCTAAAAAGTCTAAATATATTTTACCTTAATCTAATGTAAGGTTTTTTCATTTGTTAATTTATGATCATTGTTGGAATGCAATTGAAACAAGCTTTATAATGCTCAAACTTTAGAACAACCAAACCTTATTTGTTAAGTGAACCAGGTATATATGGACACAACACATGCAACATCAACGATCGAGGATGCAACCAACAGTTCGAACGAATCACAGCTGCACAACTCACACCTTCAACCGTAACTTGATAAATAGGAAAAGGATAGTAAATATGTAAGACGTCGGTTGAAATGAAGGTGAGCCAAAAGGAATAAGTAACTCCTTAAAGAGTTGCCACATGCTGAAGCATAAATAATAAGATGTATGAAGTATAAAGTCAATTGCCATATTCGACGGTCAAGATCGAAACTTGACTTATCGATGGAAGAACGAACTGATAGGAAGGAGAATAGAGAGAACTGTAGGGATTGAGGGAGAGAGAGCAAAAGGATACCCTAAGTTATTGTTACAATTATTTGACACATGTAACTGTCCTCTATATCTCATTTAATAAGGAATTCTCACTTTTAAATTAATCTCTACAATCAAACAAAAATAACGGTTTTGTCATTAAACATGTATGCTCGTTGAGACATTCAATTTTTTTTTTTTTACAGTATTGTTAACTAGTTTAAAAGTGTGAAAATCGTCATATCTAATTGCCGGCGCCCCTAACACCAGATACCACGGAGGAAGCTAATCTCTTGACAAGCTTCAACCGATCAAGTGACCAGAAATTTTCATTTTAAATCCACTTCAATACAAGATTCGCTTCTTATAAGAAATAACCCACACGCATTTAATGTCAAGCAGCCGATATCAACACTCTAATTCTTTACCACAGTTTGCGCTTTTAACTAGTTTCAAAATTACTTGGATGGGGTCTTCATTTTGGCTTGGACCGTAATTTTGGACCTAGTCTGTATTTGATTAAGTGGGCTGACGGGGCCTATCACTACTAGAAAACAGACTTACAAGTTTTAAATTACCGACACCTCATACAAGTTTGCCACAAGGCCGCCAAGGTTTTAAATTTGTTAATTAAAAAAATCAAAATTAATTGTTTATACCGACACTGCATTCCATTTAAATGATCGTTATATATAAAAAATCGCACTTTTTAGTCCACACGTAACTACCCCCCAACCCTACTCCCATCCTCACCACCGGTCCCACCCCCTGCCGCCGCTTAAAAGCCACCGCCCGGCCCCACACACCGGCCTCACCACACTTCCACCACCGGAAAAAGTACTAACTTTCCTCTTTTTCTCTTTCAAGCTGCTTAATTTTTTAATTATTTATTTTTGGCACTACTTGTATTTTTAGTCGAATTGATAAATATATGTTTAATAAAGTTGAATTGGGAATTGATAATATATGTTTAATAAAGATGAATTGGGAATCGATAATATATTTTTTATCAAAATTGATAATATAATTAATAAAGTTGAATCGGGGAATCGAATGTTGATTTATTCTTGCTTAATTTGTTTTTAATTGAATTGAATTGAATTAAACGTCAACCGATTGAATGTTGGATCGAATTGAATTAATCTGCTGGATCAATCGAAACCAATTTAATTCTGGCTTAATTTGTTTTTAATTTCCGTAATTTGTTTTCAATCGGGAATCGAACGCTGATTTATTCGCTTAAATGTTCGATTGAATCAATGAATCGGAATTCGATTTATTCTATTAATTGCATTGAATCGGGAATTGAATGCTGGAATCGACCGAGAATCGAATCGTATTTGAATCAATTTTGATTAAGCTCGAATTTGATTTGATTTGAATTATATTTCGAGATTAACTGTTCTCTGAATTTTTACACTTCTTAACTTACAATCACTATGTCTTTTTGCTATTTTAACTTTCAATTTCATCTCAACTATAATTTACTTATTGTTTTGTTAAATTTTATAATAATTGATACTAACTTTCTTTGATTGTTTCTTTTGTAGGGAATTTATTTGAGGTAATTATTTTGTTAGATATCTAATTATTTATGATCTACTAACCTTGTTATAATGTTTCATTTAGTAGAAAATTGTTTCGTAATTATTTTGTTACATTTTTACGCCTATCTAATTATTTTGTTTAATTTTGTTATAATTCTATCTTTTATGTCTATCTAATTTTTTATCTTGATAATAATGTTGTTACATTTCGCTTTTTATTGTAGAAAAATTATCCAAAAGAGAAAATTTGTAATTTTTATCATTTTTGGATATCGCTTTGTGTTATTATTTTTGTTTGACGCCATGTTGTTGATATTTTTGTTCGATGTTTATATTATTTTTGATGTTTTTGTATGTTGTTTTCCTATTTTTGGGTATTTTTTGTGAATTTTATGTACTGTTTCGCAAATGTCAGCAAAGATCTGTGCCGCATAATTTTTTTTTTCAAAATTTACCACATGTCGCCGGGTCGGGTGTCGGGTAGCGCCGGGTTTTGTGCACATATGTGGTGTCGGTTTTAGGTCGCATCTTCAAATACATCGACGGCATATTATAAATATTCAGCGTCGTAAAGGTTTGCAGTAATAAAATAAATCAAAAATAAAATTAATTAAATCCGCCGGGTACGGTGTCTGCTATAAAATAAATCAAAAATAAATTAATTAAATAAATTGTCGGTCGTGTCGTAATACAAAATAAATCAAAAATAAAATTAAATGTTTCGATATGCTAGCGCTTCTGCAAATTAACCCAAACGGGTTGAAATGTCTCATGTAGTCTCGCTGCACGGTATGAAATTTAGTGTCGCCGACAAAGGTTTGCCGTAAATAGAACACCAATTCCGACAATTAAACCCTTACGGTGTCGGTAGTGGCTTGCCGACACATTTGCCTTTGCTTTTCAAGAAATGGGTATTTCGTCTTTTCGTATTCTACTTTTCTTTCTTCTTGTTATGAATATATAACTAAGAACAATATAAATAGACAGAGAATAAGAAAAGAGGAGAATGTGACTTTATTGCTTGATATTCAATATATTACACGGGTGCTTCATTTATAGGCTTCAAGATACAATACATATAAGATGTCTCTCGTAAACAAGTACCCTAATTTTTCTCCTCTCCTAATCAAGCCATCCTTTTTCTTACTAAACAAGACGATTTGGTTAACAAGTTACGGCATCCATTATTTCCATAACACTCCCCTTGGATGTCTAATCAACCAACAAGTATATTCCTCGTCAAAACCTTACTAGGAAAAATCGGTTGGGGGAAAAAAATTAGTGAAGGAAAAAAATGCATTGTTCTTAACATACGCTTAAAATGTTGTCTCATTAGAACTTTAATAGAAAAATCCATTGGGACAAAACCTTGATTAAGGAAAAATAGTACAACGCGTATTAACTCCCTCTCATGACCACATCACTTATCATTCTTTAGTCGACGTAGTCCCGCACCTTTGAATAACTTTTCGAATGATGAGGTAAGAAGTCACTTAGTAAAAATATCTGCTAGATTTATCAGTTGAACGAATTTGTTGAACATCAATTGTTATAAGGTCGTTTGGACTAATTTTTCAAATGACAAACCACAAGTAATAACATGGATCTGCTGAATCATAGTTCTCAATCAAACACTTTCACAACTTTCTTCGTGAACTCTAAGATTTCTACGTTTGGATGATGTTGTTGATATAGCTTGTTTCGTATATCACCATAAAATACATCACTATTAATAAATAGAGGCCATCTATGAGATCCTCCAATAGAGATCATATAAGTATCATGAACTCACATAACCAATTGCATATAAATTGAATAGGTTTAAAGATACTTATATATGGTACTTTAGGACTATATAGTTCTTTTGTATTCTTGGCATTAATGGGCTAATATGAGGTATTTCATCTCCAATTCGTTCTTCAAGAGGATTATAACTTTTGAAAGCTTTTCAGGACTTCCAAAAATGTTTAAGTCATAAACATAAAGTGAAGATATCACAAACTATTTTCCTTATCGTTTCACATAAATACAAGGTCGTATAAGATCCTTCGTATAACCTTCTTTGGTTAAGGAGTCACTAGAAAAATCCTCTGGAACAAAAACCTAGTGAAATAATAAGATTATATTTCGATTTCGATACCCTTCAAGTAATTGTCTCATTAAAAATATTATTAAGAAAAACCCAATGCAAAAAACTCAATGAAGGGAAAAAGAGTATAATGCATAAGGTTTTTCATTTCATCTCTTTCTTTATATACCTCTTTTTAGTTTCGTCCGAATAGCTCGACTAGTTAGATCAATGAGTTAACTCGTTAAGCCGTTAACTAACTTATTTAATCGTATAAGTAACTTAACAAGTTACTAATGAGCTTCTCTCGTTAAACCTTCAATTGAACTAACAAGTTAATTGATTCGGTTTTATCCAATTTGTATTTTACATTTATCGATGAAAATACTGATTGATATCTCGATAACACATACTAGCAATCGTGATTTTAATTTCATACATGAAATAAGGCAACTCACCCGCCATTATATTTCATAAGTGACCTTCTCGGCTCCGAGCATATTAGCCGATAATAATATAATTCGACCATGACATTATATCGGTTATGCATGGGATCTAGCAATCTGGCATAACCCCTGATATTATCGTGAGTTCCAATTCTAGTAATTCACAATTACTATTTGAACACTTAGTTTGAGTAATCACATTTAACTAAAACTAGTAAAATGAATTGTTACAACAATTATCGCAATGGACATAATTATAGAAATCAAAATACTTTGATTTCCAAAGACTCCTCTCGTCTCTCGACGATTACTTTTACGCTTCCTTTATCACGTGATCTCTAACATAGGCTGGGAATCCATAAGAAATGTGTCATGAAACACTCCACGACTTTCTTTACTCAAGCTACAACCGAATCGTACTATGGCGTCCCCATAAACCAATCGCCCCAACACTATCAGAGGCCTGAGATCTACCTTGTATATCAAGGATGATAAATCCCTTATAATATATCAACACCTACTATTATACTCACTGTGTCACCCAACATATGTCGTTATAATCCCCGCTTAAGGTAGACGTTTGACATAGTCAAAGCACACAACTCATATAACATAAGTAGTTATATACGCAGGTCTAAGAATCATTAAACTTAATAGTTCTAAGAAACATCATGTGGACATAGATATAAACATCTTCTATGATTTTGCAAATGGGTCAATCCAGCCTCACGCTTATGCAAACCGATAGCCCATAAGAGTGATCAAGCTTCGCAAGCTCTTACGCATCCAAGAGAATTAATCATCAATCACTATGTCAAGTCATCAAACGCCTGCATCATCAAGATCCGACTGGCGCGAATGGCTACCTTATATTTAGAGACTAATAGTTCTCTTGTCAACACTTCCAAAGGCTCCTTTAGAAATTGGGTAGCCCGTGGACTTCATTTTTCACTCAAGCGAGGAAATAACAAATTATATGCAAATTAAGACATCTAAACATTATATTAAGGAACAAACAAATCAAATATGCGGTGTCGTGAATATTCAATTTATCGTTCACATAACACGTATACGCTAGCTCCCACCGAATTCAACATCAATGCTACATTTGTCTATGACTATTCGCCGCATATTCACTATGCTTTCATTGAGGCATCGTTTCAGGAAGTGGATGTGCTGTACTCAACCTTAATCGCCGGGGCTACCTGCCTGCCCACCATATTGTCGGCTTGATAACCGGCTTTGTGTACTCCTATCTACATTCAACCATTCATCTCTATCATGTGCCAAGAATGCATCTTAAGTTCTTTTTCGTGATACTACAAGATACCTCTTTTCACGCAATCCAAAGAAGCTCCCGGATTACTGCATTGGCCGGTGGCAATTGGTACATACGATATATCAAATGTGTACTTATGGTGTGCCATGATGGACCCTACAGCCGAAGCATAATGTAAGTCCTTCATCTTGTCCATATCTCAAACATTCATGGTGATTTGGCGATTACGAAGTCAACTCCATGTCTCATGCATTTACTCTTTTTCTCGAATTGTCTATTTTGAAACCTTTGCAATATCTTATTATCATAAGTGTTCCTATGCTGTTCAATTGCCGCTCGCCTCGACCCAGATGAACATAGATTCCGAGGATATATTTCAAGCATTTCGAGTCCTTCATCGAGAAACATCCATGCAAATTCAATGTTTAATCGAGTTTAGTAAGTCCACTTTGTTTCCAAGGATTATATGATTTACATACATGACTATAAGTGTTATATGTATAACTCCCACTCACCTTCTTGTTTATAAAGATTCTTATTCGTCTTTGATGAATCGGGTACCTTTGATTGCCATCTTCGAGACGAAGATTCCAACTACGGACGCTGCTGTGAGACCGAACTTTTAATTTCTTATAGCTCGCGAAACCTTTCTTAGGCCTGCTTTGGGACATGTAAAGTTTGGAGATTGTACTGTGACGCTCTCTCAAGGTTTCCATTACCAAGCATCCATTTGTCATATTTTACAATCATAAAATGCATCAACGCCAAGATTATCCGAATGGACTTCAAGATGTACCATCGGTGAATGTTTCATCATAGTCAATTCCATGAATTTCGCTTGAAACCCACGAGTTTCATTAAACATGGACATCCCCGTCTTTGTCATGTTTATCTAAATACCATTTACACTCAATGGGATGAACCTCTATCAGTAATTTAACAAGTACCAAAACTTTTGTTTCGTACATCGAATCCATCTCGGCCTTCATGACTATTAGCCATTTATCAAGATCTTCCCTACTCATTGTCTCCCCTCGCAAAGGTAGGCCTTCCGCCATTTTTAATCATGAAAGTTTTCACCATACCAACGATCTCGGTTCCTAAATTTATCTCTATTGATCTCCTGTGGTCAAGCTCATCCACAACTTCCCGATCAAGAATTGGTTCTTCTATGCAAGGCGCACTAATTTTTCGTGGGCGCTACTGCCTTTATATCAAGGATTGACAATGGGTTCTATCATCTCAGTTTCCTCAATATGAACAATTCATCACTCCTAAATTTCAGACGTATATTCCTTTTTCAAGAAATGCTCCTGATCTAGCAACGAAAATCTCATTTTCATGCTTCAGGTAGAAGTAGTAACCAACGGTATCATTCGGATAACCAATAAAGTAGCATCTATCAGACTTGGGCGCTTAAATTATCTTCTTCACAATTCTTTGACATAAGCTTCATACCATAATCTCAGAAACTCCAATTTGGAATCTTCCAAAATCACAATTCACGAGGTATTTCAAACGCCGATATACCGACATCTATTAAGCGCGAATATGCACTTTCAGAGCGACGCCGCCGTAATTATCTAGCGCATTTTGGATAGGCTCATCTTTATATCTAATCATGTCGAGCCACGCTTGATTTTTCCTTTCTCGCACACGCCCATAATATGGTGCATGCCTTTACAAGAGTGAGTCGCGACACCATGCCATACTCTTTAAGATGAGTATTGAACCCTCGACTTAAATATTCTCCTCCTCTACTAGACCGAAGAATCTTTATAGTCTTTTTCAATTGGCTTATTTCTACTTCATTCTAAAATTTCCTAGATTTCTCAAAGGGTTTCACGTTCGTGTTTCATTATACACACATAACCACAAATCTAATCGTAATTATTAGTGTTGCAACGTAAGCACCGCAACCATCTCATGCATAGCTGCTCATTGCCCACACACATTGGTTCAGATGATCCCCTAACAAACACGCCTTGCATTGTATCCAATGAAGGGCGTTTGGTCATTCCCCGCCCTCAGAGGCAAAAGCATTCATAATTATCGTATGATTCATAATCGAACCTTCAAGATTCCACCGGCTCTAAGTCACTTGATACTTACGCTATATTTACCTATTATACAACGCCACAGGGTATATAAAGGCTTTAATCCATTAGACTTGTGCCTTATCAATGTTGTGTTCGATCGACGTGTCTGCAGAGTCCATATTATTCCTTGGAGAAATAATATATATTACTCTATATCACTTACTTTATGTATCCTAAATGCATCGGGGATCACACTTTTGAAACGGGAAGCGAAAAACCCTTCATTATTCAAAATATCAAAAGAAAAGTAGTAATGATTTATAAGTAAAGCAAAGAAACATCGCTTAAATTTGCAGACACGGCCCGGAGGCAAAAATTCAAACCGACGGATCCCATCGCTGTGGTCGCAACCTTCGCATCGCCCCCTTTACGTCGATCCATCTCTCCTTTCGAAGTCACTACTTGCCCGTAGTTCCCTTAATATCAGTAACAAATACAGAACCACACTCAATGACAAGACTCATTAAGTAGAATTTAGAAGTTGTACAAACTTCAATAACATATATATATGATATATATACCTATAGCCGAGCGGTCGTTGTAATTCATTCTTCCTATCTTCCAAGAAATTCCAGTCGACTTCCAGCCACCCAAAGTTCCCACAAGAATGCATTAATTTCGCCTTCCTTATGTTGCTACTCATTTCAAATAGCTTCTGCAACCTTAGGCTCTCTTTGAACCTCTTTAACCTTACCATATCGCATTTTTCTATTCTCTTTGTTTCGACCACCAAAACAAAAGAAAGTAGAGTCTTAGTCCTCCAATGCATTTGTCTCAAAGATTCGTGATCATCTTACGCAGCTCGCTTGTAGATAACTCAAACTTATGCACGTTGAATTTCATCACAAACCGAAAGACCTTCTCCGGTAGGACTCGTGATAAGTGTCTTGCCACCAGCTTCTTTCGAAATACCTCGAGCCCAAGACATCGAGTCGCCGACCAAAGTTCTATCATTAATACTCCATACGCTGACTCACAACCTCGCCCATTTCCTCACTAAGCATAATGAGTACGCATAAAGGTCACATTTCTCATTTCTACTACTGAATTATCGAAAGTTTGTCAAAAGTTACGTCATAGGCGCTTTCACCTTCATACCGAAGCCTGAACGCAGTTCCATATTAGCTATAAAGACATCGATATCTCCGCAAAAGACGTATTCTCAGGCTTTCTCAGCTTCCCTTTCCTACAAGGGCGCCATTCGTCCGGGTAAGAACCTTATGTTCAACACATACTGCTTCCGCCGCTGAGAACAATCCTCAAGTTTCGAGACCAAATCATCAAAGTTTGCTATCGAGCATCCACTCTCAAGTGCGTACTCAAGCGAGTTTCAAGGTGGATTAGTAAGCGCCGCTTAATTTACAAGAATAAGTATGTAAATGACAAATATTTTAGCAATCTATCATGTCAAACACTTACAAAATAAATTGTAAAGTAATACCAATGCTAAAATCTCACAAAATGTACTAGTATTTAAGATCTACTATATCGAATTTCAAATCTAACACTGCATACATTTTGAAAACCAAATACAAATAGAGGTTAACTAACCAATTATTTAAATACCTATACATAACTCTTGTGTTACTAGCATTCATATGACGCTACCTAACAGTGTATCACCGCAGCCCACAACGCTATGGAAATCATCGGTTAGAAATAATCAATTAAACCAATTTACTTGAATGATCATCCGAAGCCTACAATCTATGGAAAATCACTTCAAATACGCATCCATTGCCATACTGTCAATTTATATCAAGACACTCGCCATCACAAAGGCCCGTGATCACGATAAGTTTCACAACTTTAAAATTGGTTTTAGTGCTTAAATTTTTTATGGTGAGATTCATATTATTTAATTAATTATTTAACATGTTATAAACACATATTCAAGTAATACGCACATCATGAAAAAATAAATAAATAATACACATTTAGAGATACATGACATTTACTCCTAAAAAATGTCAAATAATAATAAACCTATTACAACACTTTATCAAGTGCAATCTGTGTTTTTAGTTTTGGAAACCTAACTGACATGAACGCCATCTTCACGCCTCCACGGTTGTACATTTATTTACTAACCTAACTAAGAAAGCACGCATGCCAAGGGTAAATAAAATAAAAACGACTAAGAGTCACAGACAACAGACAAACTGCCTGCATCAGATTTCAAAAATACAACTAGTCATATCAATATATCCCCCTTTCTATTCCCATTACTATATATAATAAAATTGAAAACACATAAACTATGCAGAATTAAATGGCACGGATTAATTGACTCATGAATGTCATTTAGCGAATTTAATGTTATTAAATATGAAATAAATATGTCATTAATACATAATAAACGTAACGACTCGCCCAGTCGGGCCGCCCAGATGAGAATCATTATAATCCGAACACTGCAGTCAACAAAATCAATGGGATTCCACTGCTTGTGTTAACTACTGCTTCATTCAAAAATTTGATTTCCACTAATATTCTCAAAATAATCACACTTTTTAAAATTTTACAACCCATCGTGATATCTAACCAACCAACTCCATATATATACAACATATCCCAAATAAACAAGAATGCCTAGCAAGTGCTACAAAAGAGAAAGAAGTATCAGATCCCCGAATACAAAATAATTCAAGTTTCTACAGTTTGAAAAGGAAAATAACAATCAAAATCGGTTGACAACACATCAACGAGATCGCGAGATCCCCGCCCACCCGCGCTCACCTAGCTACCAAGAGACAACTCTCCAACGGCCTCTTTGGCTCAATCGGCCACCACAACCTCGCACAAATGAAATGCCAAAGTTTAAAAGCGGTGTAAGTCATGAACGAGACAGTACAATATTATAATAGCCCAACACGAATAAAATAAGAGAGTATATATATATATATATATATATATATATATATATATATATATATATATCCAAAGACTACCTAATAAAGCTCTTACAATAAGATTCCAAAGAAGCGTCTCGTGCATAACATGTTAAGCATATAGCAGGTCTCACAAGGCAATAAACAATTTAACGTAAATCATGTAGACACAACAACGACTATAACTCTAGTCATCACCTCTATCTCCCATATTTCCACAAATATACCACCCTCTTAACGTGGCATATACTCAATCCATCTACCCGCAGGAACGGATCAATCGCTATCAATTCACCTACTTTATACCGTAGTATAAGGCCAACATCAATGCCCACAAAGAAAGTGAGGCTAGATCTCACACCGCACTTATACCAAAGATAAGCCAACACCAACAATGCACACAAGAAAGCGATAATAGATCTCCTTAACGCACTTATACCGAAGCAGGCCAACACCAACAATGCACATAGCAAAGTGATAATAGATCTCACATCGCACTTATACCGAAGTATATGGCCAATAAATACACATATCCCCGCAAGTGAAATGAGAGTCACCCAACCCCTAATCATCCCAACATAGTAGGTCAAATTCGATACTGTCACCTCAAAGTCATGTATATAACTCCAACCTACACCTCTCAATAACCAACTACTTACTCCAAACAATATCCAAGCATACGCTAAAACATCTCACAATCATAAATCAATCACAACCGCCGATGCTACACCATAGAAATACCAAAAATGCCAACAAGGCCATTGTGAATACAACAAAGGCCGACAAGGCCACGTAAATCGAAATATAAGTCAATTTCAAGCTATTACTACCTCAAACAATCTTCAACACCATTTAATATAATCACATAATCATATCATGGTCATTAATACTTAATCACACATAATCGCATAACCATTACATGTATACCATTCTCACATAATAATACCACAAGGACACGTATACCATTCACACATGTAACATACCACAATAACATGTTCACAAAATTTAAAGTAAGTACGTAGCAACACCCGCGAGATAAGTACTCACCTCTCGCTAGCTACCACAAAAACCTTCGAACACAATCACGAAGCACCGCCTTTACCACGATCAACGCCTAACAAAAACACCTTTAAAGTATAATCAAAAACCTACTACTTCATACCAAGGCTCTAAGATAAGCACTACCAACTCTGGAACTATTTCTAAACGGGTCTAAAATGACGGATAAAAATAACGAATTAATAATCCTGCCGGACACAACTCCACCTAGATTCCCCGCTAATTCCACCTTATTATTTTAACATTTCATATCAAATTATAAGTCATTATATTTAACCCTCAAGTCCATAATTAACAACCTATACTCCAAAAATATCAATTATAATCAACTTACAAGTCGTACTTTTTCAACCTAACTCCCTTTGATCAATTTTTAAATCACAATTTTAACCTCACAATAGCTGCTGGGCAATAAGGCCCCAATTAAACTTCCTACACATTTAAAGTCTTAGAAAAATATCACCCGGAAAAGTCAACTAAAAACCTAAAAAGTCAACCCAACCATAACATCCCCAAACAACCTCTAAATCATGAATTAATCACTTATATACATCATAGAACCAATAACAAACTAAGAAACATCATAAAATTGAGTTATGTCAAAAGTCAACCAAAAGTCAAACCTCAAAAATCAACCAAAACTCTAACTTTCTTACCTCAAATTGTAGGGAAAGATGTTGGGAAACCTTAACAATCAACTTGAGGTTCTTTAAAAACAATAAAGTGAAGAAATGGAAGAAAAATTTTTTGTCGCCATCAACGTGGGTCTCGGCCAAAACGGCAGGAAATGAGGAGATATTCAGGTTTTTGTAATTGTAACGATAAAGGATGAAAGATGAAAAGAGATTAGTTAACACTTAAGTCTGAGTTGCATCAGAGTTTGTGCCCTCGAAATCAATGGCAGAATCAAGTTATCGAACAACTTAACGATCTAACTTAACTCGAATTGTCCCTCATATTACTACTAAATTATAAATGTGATTCGGCTCAAATAAATTTTACGAATTAATATTATTATCGAAATTAACCGGAACGGGTTATTACAATCTACCCTCCTAATAAAATTTCGACCTCGAAATTTGACAACCCCAAACAACCAAGAAGAACATATAATAACACAAAATCAAATACCATACAAAATAAAAGCAATACTAACTCACATCTCCTCGAAAAGCTGCGGGTAACGGTTCCTCATCTCATCCTCACGTTCCCAAGTCGCCTCCTCTACACGCTGATTCCTCCACAGGACTTTCACTAAGGCCACTACCTTACTCCTCAAAACCTTCTCTTTCCGGTCCAAAATTTCCACCGGTCTTTCCTCAAACGTGAGGTCCTCCTCAAGCTCCACCGGAGGTGAGCTAAGAATATGCGACTCGTCAGGGATATACTTCCTCAAACAGGATACATGGAACACATTATGAATCCTATCTAAACTCGGAGGCAACGCCAACCGATGCTCAATTTTGTCTAACTCTCCCAAGGATCTCAACGGTCCAATATAATCCAGGACTCAACTTCCCTTTCCTCCCAAACCGCATCACTCCCTTCCCATCGGAGATACCTCGTGAACACACGGTCACGACCTCAAACGACAAGTCTACTCAAGCGATGATCCGCATACTTTTTCTTCCTATCCTCGAGCCGCCTCAAATGTCAGCCGAATCAACCTAATCCGCTTCTACTCAACTCTCGATCAACTCAGAACTGCAAAATTTCTCTACCTCATTCCAACAAACCGAGCGCGACACTTCCGCCATACAATGCCTCAAAAGTGCCATTCAATACTAGCACAAGCCGTTGCCAGAAGTGACCTTATCTGGGCAACTCATCGTCCTAATTCCGGAGAAGTTTAGAACACAAGCCCAGAAAGATATCCTCCAATGTCCGATTCTTCGGGGATTGGCCCATTTGTCCGGGGATGAAAGCATGTAATTAACTCCACTCTAGTCCCTAGTGTTTCCCTAGAAACCTCCAAAATCTCGAAGTGAATCTAGCTGCCGCCGTCCGAAATGACCTACACCGAACCCCGCAACCTCACACCGATCCATGTATTCGCTAGTCTCTCAAAGCCCATCTGTGAGATTCGGAGCAGTGCAGGGAAACGAGCCGAGTTCGAGCAGCCTATCTACAATCACCTGCATCCCATCATGTCGCCTTCACGCCCTAGGAAGCCCAAACACGAAGTCCATGGTGATATTCTCCCATGCCACTCACTAATGTGAAGAAGTTCAGAATAAACCCGCTAGATGCCTGCTCGGCCTTCACCGCCGACAAACTGAAAGAGACTTTGCCACAAACTCGCGATCTCTCTTCATTCCCCGGCCACCAATACATCAACCTCAAATCACTTCAAGACATCTTTTGTGCTACCCGAGTGTACGCTTATGTGAGTATTACGAGCCCTCATCAAGCACCCCCTTCTCAAATTTCTCATTCAATACAGCATACACCGCCATTCATCCTCAAGGCTCCACTCTCATCAATCAAAATCTCGGATTTGACCCCATTTCACATCCCTACCGATAACCTCAAGTAGCCTCTCATCCCGCCGTCAAATTCTAAGATTCATCCACCTGCTTTAACTCTCATACGGGTAAAATCTCCCCTGCCGCTACCGACATCAAAATACTCCCAAATCAAGCCATCTCTCTCCGGGTCCTTTTGATTTTTCTACCTTCAAATATCACCTACTACATTCATTTCTCTCCCTTGCAGTGATACACTAATAATAGTCAAAAGTTATAATCACCGATGAACTCCATCCACCTCCTCTCGCCTCAAATTCAAATCTCTCGCTATTTCAAGATACTTCAAACTCTTATGCATTAGTAAAAATCATTATTTAACCCCTCATACGTATAGTGTTCCCCAACAACTTCAACGCAAAGACTATCGCCGCTTAAAGGCTCAAGATCACGTGGTCGGATAGTTCTTCTCGTGGATTCCTCAATTGTCGGGAAGATAGGCAATCACCTTCCCATTCCGCATCAAACACACCTCAAACCCCGACAAAGATCGCTATAAATCACTTACCTCAAAAACCGCATTGCATCGCTAACACCGGAGCCGAGTCACCTCCCCTTTAATACTCAAGCAATCCTCACAATCATCATCCTTAAACAAATGAAACCCTTTTCCGGTCAACTCCGCCAATGGCACGCGATCAAAGAAAAGTCCTCACGAATCTCCTCAGTAACCAACCAACCCCAAGAAACTCCTAACCCCAGCCACACCTCAAGTGGACGCCTCCCAATTGTTCACAGCCTCCACTTTCCGTGGATCCACACAAATACCCCGCCTGTAAATACCACCCAGAATCATACCTCGCCAACCAAAACTACATTGTAAAACTCGCATACACCTGGTGTTTGCTCAGTGTCCTCAACACGACCGCAACGCCTCCTCATGTTCTCAAGCCCTCTAGAATATATCGAATATCATCAATGAATACCTCCACAAACTCATCCAAATACTCCCCATCGTAACCCCATAAAGTCGCCGGTGTATTCAATCCAAAATGCACTACTATAAACTCATAATGTTCATACCAGATCGGAAAGCCGATTTCTCGAATATCCTCCCTTTGATCCTCAACTAAGATAAACTGCATCGGCAATCAATCTCTGTAACACTCACCTTTCACCGATCAAACAAATCATCAATTGGCAACGGGGTATTTCCAGTTTAACGGTCACTTTATTCAACCTGCCTATAGTCAGCCACACGCCCTCATCAACCATCCTCCTTTTCAAACAACACCGTGCACCCCACGAGATACACTCGGTCCGATTAATCCTTTCTCCAACAACTCCCCGTGAATCTGAAAGTCCGTTAATTCCTCGCAACTCGCCGGAGCTTTCATCCTAAGACGGGCGAAGATAAATTTAAGCCAGACGCGAATAATCTCGATAGTACCATTTCCTCTCTCTCAAGCGTAACCCCAGTAAGTCCTCAAGAAAAACATCCTGAACTCTCTAACAACCCAAGTACATCCTCTAATCCTCTTTCTCTATTCAAATCAACTATACCCCAAGAACCCAACACACTTCTAATCAACCTCCTAGCCTCAAGTGCCGGAGCATAAAACCTCGGCAGCAAAATCTTCTTCCCTGCCTCCCACAAATCGGATATCTGGTCTCCCCGAACCCACAAAAGTAATCTCCTTCCGATGGCAATCAATTACGGCATGATGTTTCCCCAACCAATCCATACCCAAGATAAGATCAAAATCAGAAAGCTCAAATGGAAGTAAATCGACAGACAACAACTGACCACATACTCCTCACAAAAAGGACGCCTCTAAATACGAAGTCTAACCACAACCGACTCTCCCTACCGGGTGTCATAATCTCAAGTGGAATAAAAAGTGGCACAACATACGTATAATGCAGAATAAAACTCGAGAAACAAAAGAATGCGTGAAATTTCGTAATCAAACAACAACACCCTAGCCTCAATATCACACGTAAATAATACCCTGCCACCACCTCCGGGGTATCTGGTGGCCTCCTCACGAGTAACGCATGAACGACTCAATCGGCCCCCAGCCGCTACCCACAACACTTCTCCGAGGTCCTCCAGCCTCCATATCCCCGGGCTCTCCACGATCGCCGAATCGACCACCACGATTCCCTCGATAACCGGGCCTCGACAGCTTGAACTAATGTCAAGTACTTGCACCTCTTTTCTCTCGAAAGACTAAAATCTCTTCACTGTGATGCCCCGGCTCGGGCCGGCATCGATAACATGCGACTCACTCTTCTCCCGGGGTAATCCGCCGTGACGTGCCACATCTCGACCACAACGGTAACAAATGATACTTCTCTCGAACCCCCGGAAGACTACTCAACCTCACGGATTCGCAGCGCCCACCGTCTGTAAGGAGCGGTGGAATAATCCCTCGCAACCGCCGGAGCATCAAGGCAATCCCCGCCAGACGACTCGCTGTCCGTCCTCCTTCGGACTCTGTAGCCCAAGCAGGCCTACCGTAATTAAAGTCTCAGCCGACTCTCCTCGATCCACTGCCTCGGGTTTTTGCTAACTCCATTTCCATCTTCGTGGCTTCCATTCCTCACAAATGCTGAAATCGCAAAAACCACCGCGAGATCCGCGACGATCTCCCACGCCAACCCATTTCCCGAACTCCAATGATCCTCTTCGCCTCTACCGTATAAACACGTGTTAGCCGGCACATATCACCGAACTATCTCGCATCTCCACCGACTCGAACCCGGGGGAACCGCCTCTCCAAGGCCGCCATATGGGTTTCTTTTAAACAATAGTTCTCCTAAGAGCTCAACAAATCGCTCCCAGAAATACGAATCTCCTCTCGCAGCCAAAAAGACGCACTCAGCTCTCCCACCAAATACGGACGCCTCGTGAAGTCTATAAGCAGAAAACTCACTCATCATCTCTCTCTCGCCCACAATCCCCATTGGCTAAAAAAATGACTCTATGTCCCTGATGAACCTCAATAGCCCCAGTTTCTAAAGAAAACCCCTCGAAACCGAGTGATTCTCTCTGCAACCGGTCAAACAATCCTTACTCTCCTTCGAATTCGACCTCTCGCTTACTCAGCCCACCGAGCATTCACACTTTCCTCTCCGTTTACTCAACCTCTCAACTGCTTAGAAGCACGCACATCCGGACCCCGCCGGTCCACCCCGTACTTCTCAAGCGCAAATTAAGCGAAGTTTCAAGGTGGATTAAAGGGCCGCTTTTAATTCTACAAGAATAAGTATGTAAATGACAACAATTTAGCAATCTATCATGTCAAACACTTACAAAATAAATTGTAAAGTAATACCAATACTCAAAATCTCACAAAATGTATTAGTATGCAAGATCTACTATATTGGAATTTCAAATGGCAACACTACATACATTTTGAAAAACCAACACAACAAAGAGGTTAACTAACCACCATGAACACGACATAACTCTTGTGTTACTAGCATTCCTGCCAGGATTACCTAACAGTGTGAGTCAATGAGCCCACAACGTTAGCGGAAATCATCGGTTGTCACCAATTAAACCAATTTTACTTTGGAAATTCCATCATCTCAAAGCCCACAACGCGAAGGAAATCACTTCAACACGATCCATTGCCATACTGCCACGATACCAAAGACACCTCGCCATCACAGCCACGCTTCCTGGTGATCACAGATAAGTTTCACAACTTTTAAAATTGGTTTGACATTTAGCGCTTAAATTATGGTGAGATTCATATTATTTAATTAATTATTTAACATGTTATAACACATATTCAAGTAATACGACATCATGAAAAAAAATAAAATAAATGATACACATTTAGGAGATATATGATATGACCCTAAAAATACAAATAATAATAAACCTATTACATCACTTATCAAGTGCAATCTTGTATTCTTTAGTTTTGGAAACCTCCAATCTGACATGGTGGAACGCCATCTTCAATGCCTCCACGGTTGTACATTTATTTACTAACCCAGCTAAGACAGCACGCAGGCTTGTGGGTAAAATAAAATAAACGACTCAAGAGTCGGTACAAATGTATAAACGGTTCGCACCGTATTTCAAAAATAACCAGGTCATAAGTATCAATATATCCCCTTTCCATTCCTATTACAATATATAATAAATTCAAAACACATAAACTATGAATTTATACATATTAAATGGCACCGATTAATCGACTCATGAATATCATTTAGCGAATTTAATACTATTAAGTATGAAAAGAAAAATGTCATTCATACATTAATAAATGCATCCATTCTGCTCTATCGGCCGCCCGAGGTGAAAAATCATTATATCCCTGAACACCGTAGCCACCAAACCGATTGACGACTCGCTTTAAAGAACTACTGCTTCATTCAAAATTTGATTTCCATTAATATTCTCAAAATAATACACTTTTAAAATTTTACAACCCATCGTGATATCTAACCAACCAACTCCATATATATACAACATATTCAAATAAACAATAATGCCTAAGAAGGCTACAAAAGCAGTAGGCATCAGACATTTAATATAAAATACTCCGGCTGAAGGCTAAAGTTTGAAAAGTGGAAATACAACAATCAAAACGGGCTGACAACATCAAAATGAGATCGCGAGGATCCCCTACCACCCGGCGCCACTCTAGCCACTCAAGACAACTTCCAACAACCTCAAGGCTCAACCGGCCGCCTCACAACTCAAGAAATTAAATGCCCAAAGCGGCAAGCGTAAGCCGCGGCTTAGTGAAAAACTTAACACACTGGGTGAACTTCCCATACGGAACGCAGATGACAAATATTATAATATTCAATGCTTTAATAAATACGATATATCCGTGGACTTCCTAATAAGGTCATACAATAAGATTCCAAAAGAGGTCTCGTGCATAACATGTTAAGATATATAATAGAAGGTCTCAATAAGACACACACAATCACCCAAAGATGAAATCACAGAGACTCAACAACTAATTATAACTCTAGTCATCACCTTCTATCTCTATATCTCCACAAGCGATACCACCTCTAACGCCAAGATATACTTAATCCGGCCTACCTCAGGAATGCATCAATCGCTAATAACCACTTCACTCTATACCTAGTATAAAGTGCCGCCAACATCAACAATGCCCATAAAGCAAAGTTGACAGATCTCACACCGCACTTATACCAAAAGTATAAGGCCAACACCAACAATGCACATAAACAGCGATAATAGTCTTCCCACCCGCATCTCATACCGAAGTATAAGGCCAACACCCACAATGCACATAGCAAAGTGATAATAGATCTCACATCGCATTCTATACCGAAGATAAGTGCCAATAAATAGCCACATATCCCAAGGAAGGAGAGTCACCTAACCCCTGATCATCCCAACATGTGGTCAAACTCGATACCTGCTCACCTCAAAATCATATATAACTCCAACCAACACCTCTCAATAACCAACTACTCTACTCCCAAACAATCTCCAAGCACACAGCTAAACATCTCACAATCATAAATCAATCACAACCGCCGACAAGGCCATATAAATACAACAAAGGTTTACAAGGCCACGTAGTCATACAGTCGACAAGCGCCACGTAAATCGAAATATAATCACAATCATATCATGGCTCACACAAACGAATCACACATAATCGCATAAATCATTACATGTATACCATTCTCACATAATCATAATACCACAAGGACACATGTATACTATTCACACATAGTCATACCCACAATAATATGTTCACACAATTTAAAGTGGGGGTACGTAAGTAACAATCTGCTAGATAAGATTTCACCTCTCTGCTACTACTACAAAACCTTCGCGAACACAATCACTGTGAATCGCCCCTTACCACGATCAACGCCAGCAAAAAGACCGTAAAGTATAATCAAACCTTACTACTATACTTCTTGCGTCTCTAGAAGATACACTACCAACTCTTAGTGGAACTATTTCTAAATCCAAGCCTAAAACGACGGATAAAATAACTAATTAATAATCCCGGGCTTTCTGACACAACCCAATCGATTCCCCTACTAGAATTCCACCTATTATTTTAACATGTCATATCAATGAGTAAGTCATTATATTTAACCCTCAAGTCCATAATTAAGAACCTATATCTTAAAAATATCAATTATAACTCAACTTACAAATCGCACTTTTCAACCTAATCCCTTTAATTAATTTTTTAAATCACAATTTTAACCTCACAATAACTACAATAAGGTCCCAATTAAACTCCCTACACATTTAAAGTCTTAGAAAAATATCAACCAAGAAAGTCAACTAAAACCTAAAAAAGTCAACCTATCTTTAACATCCTCAAACAACCTCTAAATCATGAATTAAGCACTTCTATACATCATATAGCATCCATAACAAACTCAAAACAACATAAAATTGAGTTGTATCAAAAAAGTAACAAGTCAAACCTCAAAATCAACCAAAACTCTAATTTCTTACCTCAAATTTGTAGGAAAGATGTCGAAAGCCTTAACAATCAACTCGAGGATCTTTATTATAAACAATAAAAGCTGGATTTAAACGAAGAGAAATTTTTATGTTGCTCATCAACGGTCTCGCCAAAACCTCAGAGGGAAGAGGGAGATATTTTGTGTTTTCTTTTGCACAGAACGACAAGGATGAAAGATGAAAGAGATTACTTACCTCAAGTCTGAGTTGCACAGAGTTTGTGCCCGAAATCACGCTAACGGCGTTATCTAACCACTTTAATCATAATGATTCTGCTCAACAAGTCATTTAATTAATATTATTATCGAAATTAACCGAACGGGTTATTACAATAAACATGTACTTAATACGCAATAAAATACAATAAATTATATAATAAAATGAACACTAATTATGAGGTTGAAATAAAATTTCTCAATCAATTCAAATTTTAAATACATGATTAACAATCATATAGAAACTTTTCATTTTTTATTATACAAATCAAAATTAATCACATAAATATCCAATTTAAACGTGATAGGAAATAAATTTAAAATTGATTCTCATAATTATATTCATGAAATATATATATATATATATTAAAGAAAACTTATTCAAAAAAAAACAGAAACTAATCTCTGATATTTTATAATAATTGACCATTATGATTATTATATCTGCTATGTAATGGACCTAGCAATCCGACATTATAACTCCCCGCGATATTATTCGAAGTTCCAATTCTAGTAATTCAATTACTATTTGAACACTTAGTTTGAGTAATCACATTTTAACTAAAACTAGTAAACGACTGTTACAACAATCGTCGCGAATCTTTATAATTATATAAATCAAAATAATTTGATTTCCAACACATATGATCACATAAAACATAATATAAATGCAAAATATGTAAAATATGTATGAAATATTATCTATACATATGTATATTCATCTGATATTCAATAAAATGATAATGTAGATAAATGTCTAATAATGCAACTCGAACTTACAATCCATCTTCTGAATGACTTTAAATTTATTAAAATATTTTCTCATACTAACTCAATCCAGTTAAGTTCCCTGTGGAATACAGATGCCTTCAAGCATCACAAATTTGTTTACATGTTTACATGTATACATATTTCGCCGTGACGCTATATTATGCTCGATTTACGCAAATCAAGAGGTTATCTTTGTTGCTACCAAACATAGAGGCCTTTGATACCCTCTATAAAAAAAGAGTGTATGTGTCGTACCTTACAAATTTATTTAGTGCTTCGTGGTACAACATTATATGACAAAACTTAGGTAATTTATTCTCACACGTACTCAAGACATAAATTCCATTCAAGATCATCTTCTTTAATAGACTTCAAATCTAAATTGCTCACTTATATAATGAGTTTTATTTATTCTGATCGTTTTTCTCTTTGTTCATTCATAAATATATACATCTACTACTTAAGGAGATAGATTTTGATCCTCATATTGCTTCATGATACAATGCCTTTCATTCTATGCAAATACTTATTCACAATTTTATTCATGTTCTGTATAACGGAGATTTTAAGAGTATTCATGAATTTTGTTATGTAAATGTCTTCTAGACATTAGTTGTAGCTTAAGCTTATTCATGAGACATGTTATTAGTCTACCTATTTTGGAGGTGTTATTCTTCTAGACCATCTTCAATGCTATATCTTCAATTGTGGAACTATTTCATCTACAATGGTTTTTCAGGAACCTCCACTCTAATTTGAGTGTTTACAACTGTATAAGACTTCGTTGCTATCTTGAGGTCAGAAATTTGTTTGGTAGTAACTTTTTGGTTTATATTATCCTCAATATTTAATACTCATATTAAATGCGATTGTGATGATACAAATAAATGTAATGAATATATAAATCTAATAAGTTTTCGGTGAATTAGATAATTGATAAATGTCTTCCTCGCATAGTCATGTAACTAATGCATTTACAAATCGCCAAAAGTGTCTATGTATCTAATGAAACTAACGATTTTGAATTAATAAGTCTTCTAGATTGAGTATTAATGATTGTCTTTTAGACTGCCTCGAGACCATGACGTGCTGATAACGTATTACGAATATAACTAATAAAGTAAATAGACAGATAATAAGAGAAAAGAGGAGAATAGACTTTATTGCTTGATATTCACTACATTGGGTGGTGCCTATTTATAGGTTTCAAGATACAATACATATGGTATGTCTTGCAAACAAGTAATTCACTTCCTTCCTAACTGTCATCCCTTTTTCAAACAACAAAAGCATTTACCTTTGGCTGACAAAGTTTAAGACATTTATTATTTCCCATAACACTTCTCATTTTCAAGAGAATAGTCGTAGTGTTTCGCTTTTGGTTTGTTTTTAGGCTAATGACCATTTCAATCATACATGTTTATAAACATTCACCATTGAATATATATATATGTTTCAAAAATATTCCATTCGACATATTTTCAAAAAATCGTTTTACTTGACACATTTTATTATCACCCCTTAAATTTGATTTTTTCTCTGGCAAATCGATATGATCAAATTTTCCAAAATTCATTTTGAGGTACTCTTTTCAATTTTAATAAAAGTCATGATGCTGACTTCACGTTGACTATGACATTTCAAATATAAGTGATCGACTGTTGAAACGGAGTAAATTTAAGTGATCATCCATGGCATTAACTTCATTAAAATAAATACAAATGTTTTGTTATTTTCAAACGTGCCCCAAAAAAATCGAATATATGTGATATTCGGGAAGTTTGCCCTCTTTTGTTAAACGACATTGCATTTAAATTTGAGATTTAAGTGGGCAATTTGAAACTTACTGATAGTATAGAGGAAATTAGAAAAGTAAGTTTGGGAAAAGCGATCGACCGGATTTATCGATTTTAGGGGGCAAAAATCAAACCGATTTCGGATATTTTGAAAGTGGGAAAAAATCCGTCCGTTATCCGAAATCCTGGCCGGATCGATTCTGATTGACCGATCGGATATACCGATTTTGGCCCGCTTTATCGGGGCTTCCATTTTTTATTAGTTTTTGGGCCATTTTATTTATGGACCGATTTAGATAACGTGAATACGAGCAACCCGTAGTATGGCAAAAAGTAGTGTTGTGATGCTGAACCGATTCAAATCGATCGACATAATAGAGATTGCATCCAAAGTTTAACATCAGAACTAATCACAGTATACAATTATGGCGGCTAGCTAAAAAACGTAACCAAGTGATTCCATATATCCGCAGCCTTCATGATCCGTAAATGATAACATCTTAATTTAATATATTTGATGCCACAAGCATTTTAAATCCGCTATCGCAGAATCAAAAATCAAAGCGTATTTTATAGAACCCACATTTCGACTCTGATATCGACAATGTAGTAAAAATGCCTCGATTAGCAGCGCCCGCAAGTCAAGCGACTCTCATAGTTCAAGCGGGTGGTCCTCGATTCACACGCATGCTCATAAGGCCAAGAATGCTTGTGTGGGGAGAATGGTTTAGGGGTTTTTTTCGCGCTGGGCGTCAAGCCGCCAATCGGCAAAGGGAAAGAATGGTTTAGGTTGACGGGCTGATTGACTAAGATAATTTTATTTAAAAGTCATTGGCTAATAACGTAATCGACCGACCGTTAAATCCGGCCAAATTCGACCGACAATCGGATCCGGTCCAGCTTTATGCAAAAAATATCGGTTAAACCGTCCGGTCCGACCGGTTTTTTAATCCGAAAATCCGGCCGGACCGGACCGGATACGAAATCGGATTTTTATCCGAGTCCAACCGAAGCCCTAATAAGAGTATTAATGATAAAATAAAAATAAAAATAATAAAAACAATAATAATAAAATAATAATAACAATAAATAATAATAAAATAATAATAATAGTAATAACAAATAATAATAAAAGTAAAAAACTTATAATAATATCGAAAATATTAAAAATAATAAAACTATAAGTATAATTATTATTATAATAATAATAACATTAAAATAATAATATAAATAAAAAATTAAATTAATAATAATAATAATGAAATAATATAATAATAACAAAAACTAATATTAAATAATAATAATAATAATAATGAAATAATAATAATAATATTAAGTAAGAATAAAATAATAATAATAATAATTAATTAATAATAATAATAATAATAATAATAATGATAATAATAATAAAATAATGAGAATAATAGAAAAAATAATAAAATGTTAATATTAAAAAAAATAATAATAATAGTAATAGTAATAATAATAATAAAATAATAATAAAACTGTAATAATAATAAAAATAATAATAATAACAAAACAAAATAATAATAATAATAATCATAATCATAATAATAATAATGATAATAATAAAAAACTATAATACTAATATCCAAAATAATAATAATAAAAATAAAAATAATAATAATAACAAAAAACAAAAAAATAATAATAACAAACATGTAATAATAATAATAATAATAATAATAATGATAAAATCAATAATAATAATAACAAAATAATAATAATAAAATAATTATAAGAATAAAAATAAAATAAAAATAATTTTATTAATTATAGTAATAATAATTATTATTATTATAATAATAAGAATTAATTGTTATATTAATAATACTAATATAATAATCAATAATTATAATTTATAATTAATAATTATTATTATTATAATTAATAATACTATTATTATAATTAATAATACTATTATTATAATTAATAATAATTATTATTATAATAATAATAATTATTATTATAATTAATAATAATTATTATTATAATTAATAATAATTATTATTATAATTAATAATAATTATTATTATAATTAATAATTATTATTATTATAATTAATAATACTATTATTATACTAATAATAATTATTATTATAATTAATAATTATTATTATAATTAATCATCATAATTATTATTATAATTAATAATTATTATTATTATAATTAATAATAATTATTATTATAATTACAATTATTATTATTATAATTAATAATAATTATTATTATAATTTCAATAATAATGATTATTATAATTAATAATAATTATTATTATAATTAATAATTATTATATAAATTAATAATAATTATTATTATTATAATTAATAATAATTATTATTATAATTAATAATTATTATTATTATAATTAATAATAATAATTATTATTATTATAATTAATTATTATTATAATTTAATTATTATTATTATTATAATTTATGATAATAATTATTATAACTTTTAATAATTATAATAATAATAATAATTAAAATTTATTTTTATAATCATATTTATTCTATTCATAATATTTATTATTTATTTATCTATCAGAGTATTATTTGTTTAATATATGATGATATATATAAACGAAATATAAGATCGTAAAATTATCACTATAATTCAATTTAAATTTTTTTGCTCGAACTATTATCAAACACCTAAATATTTTCAAGATTCAAATTCAGCTTATAATTCAGCCATTATTTAGTTTGACTTCGCTTTTGATGCAACAAACAAACTCTAAAAACAACCCGAAAACTGGCCCAAAACCTAATATAACCTATTTACATTCGGATCTTTGAAAGAACCAAGTCAATCAACAAAATATATCTGATTACTATTTGCCTCAAACCGAATGCAACTCAGCTCCTGTACAAACCCTACATGGGGAGTACTATCGAGAAGAAAATTATTGCTCCTGCGGCCTTCTGAAAATTTGTGCACCCGATTTATGTCGTGCATACTTTATCAGTTTATCCCCCCTTATGGTTTTGCATAACCCTAAAATATCAACTATTAAACTACTAAATTAAACAATTATTTATATACCTAGCAATCATCATTATCATCACTAAGTTACAAGTAGTAATAATTAGTGGAAAGATTATGTAGAGGAAAAATTTCGAAGAAAACTGAGAAACGTAACCTAACATATTGAGCAAACTTCATAAAACATCTGATAATAGTACTGAAATTAATTTGCTGACAATATAAAATTGAACTGAATGCAATCTACAAAATTTTAGGTCTTCAGTTATTTACAATGTCCCATTCCTTAGCTTCGTGGCTCGATCTTCTCCAGATAAGTATCATGCATATAAAGATCTGCAACAATGGTTACATCTTTCTAGCCGCTAACGATGCGAGAGACCTTCTGCACCAGTGCTTCTTTCTTGCTGCTGAGCATGGAATTTCATCCCCATGTTGTGAGAGGACTGGTTTCCTACTATTGAACATGGAACTTTCACCCCTTTGTTGGCGCTCGCCCCTCTGCACGAGGCATTTTCTTTGTCGCGGCTGAAGAAATATTTAAAATAATAAAACTAGTATCATTCTATAAACAATTAGTTATATTGTTGTACCATTGTCAAAATTTAAAACTAGCATATAGAAAATCAGAATATATGCTAAAACTGGAATGTCATTGCAAAAAGGCTATATAGAGTCATGGACTCATGTCTGAAAGCATGCATCTTAAACAAATGATAATGATGCAGTCTCGGGTGGAAAAATAATGAGAACCAGTGAAACCCGATGAGTCATGTAAACAAAACTGATATAGCAAACAAGCCCACAACCCCTACAAGATTATGCTCTTCAATTGAAAAACATAAAGGTATCCAGAAACATCAAAATAGGTCCACACAGTATGCCCCACATGATGTGTGAGATAAATCAGCATGTGTTGTGTATATTTAGAGAAAAAAAGAGAAGAATCTTACAATCTTCGACATCCTTCAGTTGATAATAGTGAGGAGCTATTTCCACCAGCCACTCTGGTTTTAGTTCAGTGACCTGCAATCAAGTTTTCAAGATTAGTATAGAACAGCCCCACCTCAATATAACAAGGCACAACAAAGGTGAACAGAAAATAAAAATTTGCCTGGCGCATATACTCCTTTGATGTCAAAACCAACTCATGATATATGACCCATCTAGGCAGAACCTACATGAGAAAACAATATGATGAGCGAAATGCAAAAGAAAGATGCAATATGAGGATTAATGTGAGTCCATCAGACAGCATCACACTTTCTGAAATTATAACCTTCTACTATTTCCAAATTAGTTGAGGAAAGATCCGACTACTCAAACCTCTTAGCGCATGGCAACTTAACTCCTTCAATCCATACGAGCATGGTTAAACACCACATTTGACATCAGAATTTGACACAATTGGATCACAATTTGACACAGTACAACTGGATCAAAATTTGACATCAGAAAGTTTCCGTTGAGAAAATTTTCACTCCAATCGACAACTGGATCAAAATTGTTTTTTTGCAGTTCTACCATTTGTTTTTAACCTCAAGGCAACAAAATCAAAACACAATAACAGTATAAAAAAACTATAACAAAGAAGAAAATTAACTAGCACTTCCTCCATTTTTATTTGAATTACCAACTTTCTGAAATAATTTGTGCAAGAATTATGGCCTATCTTCTTTTTATCCACATTTTTCAACTATACATGCCATGCCACTAGTGTAGTATTAAAATTTGTCACCTTCTATTTATTTACACTGATTTCGATAATTCTCTTAGTGAACTTCAAACAAGGGTATAATAATCCTATCACAATATATTCACACAACAAAACTTTTGCGTCGAGAAGAGATAAAAACAGAGGATGTAGAAAGACAACCAAAACTTTGTAACTAACAGAACTCGTCCCCAAAAACTAAACCATAGTTTCAAAAATAAACCCATTTACATTCAATCATATATAAATAAGTTACCTTCGCTAAACCTGAGCTAGGATGGATATGAACAGTTTGGGGATGTTTCACAGTCCGATAGGACCCGTTCTTCTGTAGCCTTGAAGAATGAGGGAAAAATCCAGATGTTATGGCCTTTTTAATGGCATCTAAATCGTTGGAATTAGATGCCATTTCAATTTCAACCCTTTCCAGTAATCCTTCTAGTTGATCTCTTATGTCTCTAGCTCGCTTCATGCTCCTGACCTGAAGCAATATGCAGATATAAAACCACTGTTTATACACTATTGGAGTAGATCATCCTACCCCAAAAACTATTGTGTTGAGAAGAGGGAATAAACTTGGGGTCTGTGATATTGAGAACATGTGTAAGATGTCTCATAACTTTTTTTGTGTGTAACATGTCTCATATACAATCGACTGAAAGTATATAAGGAACAAATAACAAATTCACATTGAACATACTTGGATGTAATTCTCATAGCACCACTGTGTTGAAAAGTCATTTTCCCTCCAGACACTGTACACCTGTGGCAATAATAATAACCAGAAAGAAATAAGAATTTGAGTGTGTTCAAAGAAAAGAAAGTTATGGATTGATTGATTACAAACTTATGCATCACTAAGATCTCAGCCGGAACAAGTAGGAAGAGTTAAATAAGTTTTGTGACTCAACATCACAGTAGCTGCAGAAAGTAGGGAATACCTAAAGGAGCAACTTTTAACCTTGAGTAATGCAATATGGTCCCCAACATTACCATTATGAAAGCTCTCCCGTGCATTATCTGCATGGACTTGTTTATCTTTTGGACGATAAAAGATTGAATTGCCAATGGAAAGCATTGCAGCGATGGAAATGATCTCATCAGAGCACTTATACTTGTCAGAAGCAACTATCATTTTCGAGAGCATGGGATCAAGGGGAAACTCTGCCATTCTCCTACCCACCTTCGTCAGTTCACCAAGCTTATTGAGTGCACTAAGCGCATAAAGCATTTCCAGGGCTTTCAGTAAAGCTTCAGATGGTGGGGGATCCATAAAATCAAAGTTCAGCAAGTCGTGAATGCCAAGACTCTTGAGCGTAAGAACAACATTCGCAAGGTTGGTCCTCTGTATTTCAGGAACTGTATTATCTTCCAAATCCTGATAATAATTGTATGCTGTATACAGCCTAAAACACTTCCCTGGACCAGTTCTTCCCGACCTACCAGCTCGTTGGTTTGCAGATGCCTTCGAAACGGGTGTGATCAATAAAGACTCCATCCCTGTCCGTGGATTGTATGATTTCATCTTACAGAACCCGGGGTCAATCACATATTTGATCCCATCAATTGTTAATGATGTCTCGGCAATATTTGTCGCCAGAACAACCTTGCGTGCCCCTTCAGGAGTGGGTTCAAATATTTTTGATTGAAGTTCCGTCGGCAGATTTGCATAGATAGGGCATATTATTAGTTCAGCTATTTTTGTTCCTAACCCTCGTGTCCGGTGCTTAAGAATCTCCTCTGCTGTTTCAATCTCCTCCTGTCCGGTCATGAATACCAAGATATCTCCATCTCCAGGAGGTTGGGTAACATGGATCTGAAGTGCTGTGACTATCGCTGCATCCAAGTAATCAGCCTCTGGTGCCTTGGTATAATGAATTTCTACCGGATACCGCCTACCAGGTATTTTGAAAATCGGAGCAGAATCAAAATAATCACTAAACTTTTCAGCATCCAAAGTAGCACTTGAAATAAGTAATTTGAGATCGGGACGAAATCGGGCAATGTCCTGTACGAAGTAAGAACAAAGTTCAACCATATAAAAAAGACTAGATCCCAATATTGCAATGGATGAGGAGTAAATCGGTTTACAACATAAGAAGGAAAAGAATAGAGATATGTTGTTCTTAGTTATCTCATGCCCAATCAAGGGGTTTGATTGTACGTCAAAGTGATAATGAGAGGTCAAAAGTCAGAATAATATGGATTGGAGAGTAGACACCACTATAGTTGATTTTGCAAGATATATATAAGTTAGGCACTCTCACTGATGAAGAAGTCTCCCAAAATGAATTTATATTATATACGGAAACTAGGACTAATAATGCTTACCTTTACCAAACCAAACAGTATATCAGTGGACAATGTTCTTTCATGGGCCTCATCAACCATAATTACACTGAGACATAGCAAAAATTATATTCAGTGCCAACTACAAAAGGTTCAATGATATTTACAGTTTAAAAAATAAAACATACCTATAATTTGCAAGATCAGGCTCACTAAGGAACTCACGAAGTAGCATGCCATCAGTCATGTACTTCAGAATTGTCTTCTCAGAGGTGCAATCCTCGAAACGAATTGAATATCCTACCTGAATTTAGCCACACTGAGGTTTAACATCATTTACCAAACACTGAAATATAACAGATCTTTGTTCTTCTATTGCCTTGACATTGAACAGTTCAACGCAGCAATGGAATACAATTTCATTCTTCTATTAAATTATCACAATTCAAGCATCACTCAGTTAATATGTTGGCCATAACAGCCATGCACTTTTGAAATTAATGAAAGCTGATTAGGTTTCAGTATTACCTCATGGCCAAGTTTCACACCCAATTCCTGAGAAACCCGAGCAGCAACACTCATAGCTGCTACTCTGCGGGGCTGAGTACAACCAATCTGCAAAAGAGTATTAACAATAAAAAACATTAATACATTTCAGTAAGTAAAATATATGGTATTCCTGATAACTTCTGATGCTATGGTACAGGTGTAAGATAGATATCCATTTGGATATTAAGCAGTGAAGACCGAATCAAATTAATACCTAAAGTTCCCGTTCAAAATTTAGGGAGACTGAACCTGACTTGTGCAAGTATCTCATATATCCCAAGCCTATGCTAGATATAAAAATGGTGGTAGATCATAGGTTTATATTCCATTTGATATTATACTGTTAGAGGGAGAACAATTATTGATGCTATAATCAAGAACACACTGTAATCAAGAACTCACTTATGCTTTCCACCACTCAGCTATTTACATTTTCCGTTTATTACATGCATTTTAGATAGCAAACTTCCAAGAGTATTTCACCGACTCTTAACAGTCAAAATCATGTTTTACAATTTCCTCTTAAAGGGGGAGGAAACATATTGTTGAATAAAATATTAACAGCATGACATCAATACAAGATGCATTTGCCTTCAGAAGGGTTGCTAGAACAAGGAAAAGCGAGAATGAATTCCTATTTCCATACAAGCACTCAGAGAAATCCTAAAGAAAAAAACAAAGGTTACAATGAATTACCCAGATGCCGCTTATACACTGAGGATAATCCTAGCGAGGGTTTCAATTAGACTGGTATATTAATATGGTGATATTTTATAAATTTAAGCTTAAGAAGAGGTAATTCCGCATGTATTACATCATGGAGCATTGTCGGTTCCAAGAACGGAAAGGAGGATTATATTAGTCCTCGACAACCAACAGAAAGTTGTCAAAATCCTATAATGAATAGGACATATAATGAATCAGTGTTGCGACATTCCCTATATAGCAATGCGTTGTATGTTTCGAGCGAAAAGAGAGCAAGAACCGCACCAGCGCCCTAGTGAACCTTTATGCATGTGGGCAGGTAAAAAAGTAACAAGACATATTCAGGATGAAGTATTATGGTGTATGTTATTTGAAGAGGATATTGTCTTAGCGGACAAGTCTAAAAAATGATTAAATGCAAAAACTGGAGCTACGAGGAGATGCAATAGAGTAAAGTTTTAAACTAAAGCCACAATAAGATTGCATACATGAAGTCTAAGATTAGTGAAAGCAGAAGTATTAGTACTGCACAAGCAATTCTAAGGATGCAAAATATTGTGCAAAATGATGTATTCAAATATTTGGGGTCATTGATTCAGAAGGATGGAAAAATGAATGCCAATAGAGAAGGGCATCCAGAGTATTATGTGATAAAAAAATCCACAAAAGTCCAAGAGTAAATATTACAAGATGCCGATAAATCCAACTATGCTGTATGGATCAAAATGTTATCCCGTGAAATATAAGCATGTTTAAAGATCTCAATAACATAGATGTGAATATTGAGATGGTTGTTTGGAGTGACTCGCAAAGGATAAAAATAGAAATAAGTGATTTGTGAGAACATAGCCGCAGCTCCAATTGAGGATAAAATGTGAAACAACCATTTGAGGTGGATAGGCATGTCAGAAGATGTCCAATAGATGCACCAGTAAGGAAACATGTGAAGCTATGGTACTCATAAATAGATGTAGAGGGGAAGGAAGAATGAAGAATAGTTGGACAAGGATTATATCAAAAGACCTAGAGTTTATGGACTTAACGAAGGAAAGGACAACACAAAATTGAGTGACAAGTTGTTTTTTTTTTTAAAAAAAAAAACCCAGCCACCGCCGCCCCTTACAATGAGAATCGAACGGACCTCTAGGTCACTGGAAGACCTCCTAACCACTAGGCTATTCGATGTTCTCAATTGAGTGACAAGTTGTATTCATATAGCAGATCCCACTTAATATAATAAGGATTGGTTTGGTTTAAGCTTAGGAAGATAGGTTTTTCTTCCGTGTAGGCTCTCAATCCTCATTCTACATTACATTAAGACTCCCCTGGAGAAATCTAGTGGAAGGACTTCTAAATTTATGAAGAACTTATAGTATATTTCCTTTATGGGTGCAGGAGATGAAGTACTTTTGACATGCGTCTATGGCAAATCTTTAACCATCACCTTCAGAACATAATAACCCATTTTATTTTCAACCTTCACATCCATAGACATCTTGTAGTCACTACATGGGTTGTACAAATAGATGTAATTGAATTGATAGTAAAGAAACATTACACTGAGAAAAAAATTTCAGTTACATCAGGTACACATTATGTTTATGTTATCCTTACGACAAATGAACTGGGTACCCAAAAATGGCAAATCATTATATTTAAATATACAGTCCCTAGAAAAGTAAGATAAGACATTACATTCATACCATTCCATGTTTTGTGTACCCGGCCTCGTGGAGATATTGAGGTATCTGCGTAGTCTTTCCTGAGCCAGTTTCTCCCACAATGACTAAGACCTGTATAGGAACAATTGATGTATAGATTTGTGTACCTCATGTTCCAATAAAGAAATAACTTATATTGTTCAAAATGGTCAACTAACCTGGTGATCATTAACAGCTTGGAGCAAACTGTCCCTATATTGATAGATAGGCAGTGTCTTTCTGTCTTCCTGTAAATAAGAAATCATTAAAATAAAAAGAGACCAAAACTAAAAAAGAAAGATCGGTGAAAAGTAAGATCCGTCAAATAGACTGGAATTTGTAATGACTAAACCTTAGAAAGCAGTATAGCATGTGTGAAAACAAATGTCCAATCCAACACAGAATATCAGATTGTGCAGCTTCAAATTCATAGTCTTTTGACTATCATTCGGCTCTATGAGTATAGGGGTGTTAAGATTTTACAAGCGGTCAGATCACTAAGGCTAATAATAGAAGCAGAACATGTGCCAATTTTAATATACAAAAAATACAAGTGGACTGTGATACAACACGAGACTGCAAGATTTTCCAAGGCGTATTAACGTAGTATCATATGCCTTGGAAAATATTGCAGTCCCTTGTTGTATTACAGTCCACTTGTATTTTTTGTATATTAAAATTGGCACACTTTCCGCTTCTATTATATTAGATAATCATCTGAAGTCTACCATCTTAAAGTGTCCCAATTTTAATATACAAACAATACAAGGGGCTACAATGGAAATCATCTCAAGTCTACCATCTTAATTCAGGTACCTCTAAATCTGTGACAAACCATCTGTTCTAACATTTTGTTGGCGTCTAAATTCATCAAAAAAGCCATTAACTTCGTTGTGATATCCCATCCTCAAAGCAGAACCAACACCTCTATCCCCCCTCCTCCCAACAAATTTTGGTTTTCTTTATTTAAGTTGCATGCAGTATATATCTCAGTGATATACTCTGAAGATAATCAAGACATACACCAATAATAATCACCTTTGCCTATCAAATACAAAGTTGAAAGTAAAATTGCATCCTGAATAATATTGCAAGGTATGAATGCAACCTCAGGAGTCAGGACATATACAAAAATATAGTTCATTATTCGAAGATGGAGACCACATGGTTGTATATCTTAAACCTAAGATTTCCATGTTATCTTAATCAAGGTACAGGTTCAATTTTAGGGTAGAGAAAATTGATGGGAGTCCAAAAAAGAACAAACAGCTCAGAGAACATGTACTTGTTATTCACCTGAAGCTTTTCCAATGCTGATTTTGCAGCCGACTTTCCAGGTGATTCAATGGATGATTCTCTGAACTGCATATAAGGTTAAATATTACATAAGAGGATTAAGTTTGGGATCCACAAAACATACACTGCCTGTCATGAATGCTACTGAAATTGTCACCATCCATTACTGTTGCCTTAATGAAATCAATTTGGTTTTCAAACACAAACCTACAGGAAGACACAACAAAGACTTATTGTTCAGATAGAAACCAAATACATGTAGAAATTAAGACATTGACGCAGATCCTTCCGACTGAGAGGATGCACATTAGAGGACGCGCCTAACTAAGAACTAAATCTTATAAGTTAGTGTAATCAAATAAACAAAGAGAGGGCAAAATAAGAGAGTAAGCCACTTAAAAAGGGAAGACAAGCAACCAGGCTAAATTAAAACTTACTGATACTCATCAGATTTATGCTTCCTATCTTTTGACCCATAGTTTAGAGTTGCCTTCCCTGCAAAAGAAATACAGAATTAGTTACTGATGACATTCAATAAGCAACAGAACGGAAACTTCCCCAGTCACGGTGTAAGAGAGATACCGATCTGATGGTCCTCCCAAGCTTCTTGCTCTGCAAATGGATTCATTTTCTCAGGTGCATTTGGGTCTCTGGAAAAGAATAGAAGTTAATATCAAGTATTTGCTACCTTATCTGTAGGCACTTGAATTTTTAATTACCAACCATGAGCGATCTAGATAAGCATTCGTGTGAGTGCAAATAACAGACCTGTACCGCTTTTCTGCAACAGAAAATCTCTTCTCCTGATTCACCCCACCTTCATGATCGTAGGCATCTGGGATTCTATACTGAACACAAAAATACGATGGAAAATAATTTAATTACAAACATAGGTAATACGAAATAGTACACTAATTAAGTATTTAGCCAACTTTTTACTCAATTATTGTTAAGGTACTTTAAGATGGTCAAACCCCATTTCATATTCTATCGATTAGAATTTGGTACATAATATATGCTTATGCATAAGGGGGGTTTCCCATTTCTCGGGAAGTCATAATATATGCTTATGCATAAGGGGGATTTCCCATTTCTCGGGAAGTCATATTGAATTTATGATTGATTAATATATAGTGAAAACTGGTTTAGCTATTTACAGAATACTAAATTAGAAGAATCAACAATTTTAATTTGGTTTTACTATTTCTATGGAGTCGGAGTCGAAGATTATATATATCTCTAGCTCCTGGATATAATGGAATAAATCAAAATGGCTAACAACACTATATATGCTTCTTATCTTTTGTGTAGTAGATAGTTTCTTGCACTTCACTCTTATATCAATTTGGAAACAGTCACCCTATTATCACAAGGGTAAGATCAAGGCCCTATCCGAACTCTCACTTGTAAGGCGGTGCTGCTTCGCAGGGGCATCAGAGCTCGCTGGGACGCTGGATTACGCCATATTAACATTTAATTTTGAAGTAATTTCAGTTCATAACTTATTAAATTCACCCACTTATTTATTAAATATATGTATTAGATGTATTTTTAATTCTCAAAACGTTTTTAATTATCACGTCTAGTAAATCAGGTAGTGGTGCTTCACTTTAATAACTTTCATACAACCATGCCCCTTTGTCCATTATACATAATGTAGATACCATTTCAGACAACTAAAGTAATCACCATTAGATAAAAACAAGGAACCAACATACATGAGAACAAACGATAGATCCTAAAGCAATTAACAGTAAAGAATATAAAACAATCCTCAAATTTGTCATTCTCTTTCCCTCTTCTTTTCCTTATTCTTCCAGAGCGGGAGAAATAACGACACACAGCAGACAGCAGACATCAAAAAAAAGAAATAACAATCTACAAGAAAAGACATTTACCTCATTTACGTTGTCATCCTCTTCAAACTGCTTCTTGCCAAGTTCATATATTTGTTTCTTGTATCTGCCAAAATATAATATTTGAGAACCAATGCATTTCTCAATATTTACTACATACAAATTGAAAGAAAGAAGAGGTTTCTCCAATTGAGGAGAAATTGAGGGAGAACCGCTTGAGATGGTATGGTCACGTAAAAAGCTTCAAATAGATGCACCAATAAGAAGATGTGAAGTTGTGACACTCACAAATCAACGTAGAGGAAAAGGGAAACCGAAGAAAGAATTGGACATAGACTATATCAAAGGATCTTCAGTTTATGGGCTAAACAGAAGAGATGACGTGTGTGTATGAGAGAGAGAGAGAGAGAGAGAGAGAAAGAGGTTACAGTTACAGTTCTCATTTGATTTTATCGTAATATATTAGGTTATAATAATCTATTTCTTAGCAACCAACTACAGATTAAATTTCAACAAAGTTGCATGAATCCATCAGATGCTATGACAGGATCACAGTTTTCCCGAGGCAACATGACAACATCTGTTATGTTTATAAACCAGCAGAACTTTGGGTCCTGTTTGGTGCTAGGAAAGGCAAGAGGGGGGAAAGAAAATGAAATGATTGGAAGAAACTTTGAAGGATGGAAACTTACCAAATTTACAAGGACAAGTAACCTTAAAGCACTAACAAGTTACACTATGTTCGCATCCCTTCCCAACCATTGTTCAACATAATTTATACTACATTTAAGTACTTTCTAGATCATCAATTAAAAAAGATTAAAATTTGAGAACCACATTTTCTCTCCTTCCTAATTATCTATCAAAAAAACAAAGGGAGGGAAGAGAAGGTGAAAACTGGCTTTCCCCCATGCCAAACAGGGGTGAAGAAAGTAAGAAGTCTCATAAAATGGAAGATTAGCAACAGCTAAGATTCATTTAAAAAAAGATGTAACCCATTCAAACCAACCATACGGAACAAACAAGTGAACAAAACAAAGCAGAAAAGGCAACACCTTCTCAAGTAGTATTCCTCACTTTATATTGGGAGCACTAAAAAGAACATGGTTGAATAAATTGCTCAAGATCAAGAATGAATCTTCAGATAGGGTAAGTTACAAAGAAAAACAGATGAAAGAAACTTCAGGTGATGCTCCGCAGAGAATGAAGTCTCAATATCAAGATGGAATCTTCAGATAAGGTATGTTACAAAGCAAAACAGATGAAAGAAACCTAAGGTGATGCTCCGGAAAAGAATGACATCTCCTAAGACCTAAATATGAAAGATGAGTACCTTAGGTCGCGGTGTTCTGATTCAGTCAGCTTCACACCATCAAATAAGTACTGCTCATCTTCAATCTCATCTCTGAGAGATAAAAAAGTTAGCAAGGGCAAGAAAATGCTTAGAAATAAAACAATCTCATATGAGATAACACAATACCTCAACTCGTCCATTTTCTTTTGCTCCCTCTTCTTGAGGTATTCTTGTCTTGAAGATTTTCTGAAACGAGAAATATGAAATGCAAATAGAATCAGCAGCATACATATGTTCGTTCGGTCCAACGAGAAGAAAAAAAAACAATGCCTTTAGCTAAGGGGCATATCAAAAATAATGTAGTACTTGTTTCGTAGTGGAATGATATAAACGACATCACAACTTAAAATTCTAATTATTTTCACATGAAAAGTATGAAAAGTTCAATAGTCATTCCAGAATCAAAGCCTTTGAAGTGGCAGCAGCCACATAATAAAGGTAAGTAGATGAAAACTTTGATCTAGCAGTTGGAACTCGAGAGATGTGTAAAATAATATTAGTAACCGCACTGCAACATTTAAATCACAATATGTCAGCACCACATACCTTAATATATCCATCTCATCTTTCACCAATGCATTGGACCTCCGGATTGCTTCTTCTGTAGCATATACAGATGAATTGACATGAGTGTTTTCATATACACTATAACCAATCATGTAAAGGATAGGAACTAACATACGAATGTAAAAGGTAAACACATATTACCTTCCTCCCTTTTACTCAGCTTACGCTCAGTCAACTGTTGTAGAAAGTCCAGAAAGCAAAGTGTAGAGTCAATTAAAGGATAAGCAATTTCAGCAGAACTCATTTAGTTCAATAAATAATTATCTAGACAAATCAGAAATGGAGTAAGCACAAATGCATAAATAACTGTATGAATGAATAAGCAGGTTTCCTTCAGGCACTTGTTCAGCAGACTAGCAAATGTCAGTGAATATCTAGTAACAATTACTTTATCATCTCACATAGAAGGTCGAATAAACTTCTACTTCTGTAGTTGCAGAACTGTATGCTTTAAAAATAATATTGAAGTATTGAACAGGTCAGGTCAAGATGGGTATAACTCAGTCTTGATAGATAAATAAAAAAGATAAGGCACAGCAAACATGTGGTCATGTTGAGTAATCTGCAATTGCTTCTGAAATTCAAAAAAAAAAAAATTGTTTTATGTGGCTCTACATTGAATCATGGAAATGTATAAAGATATACTACCTCATTAGCATAGTTTATTGGCTTCCAAATATCAGGAAGTTCAACACAATGTTATTTTATTTATAATTTTTTTTTGATAAAATAGAATCTTTAGAATTGCCACGTAGTAAGATAAGGCTTAGTTATGTCTGGTTTGGTTTAGAATCTTGACACATTATCTAAAAGGGCAATCAAAAAATCTAAATCTTATGGTTAATTTCTTGAATTCCTACTTCGAAGAGAAGTCAATTATAACCATAACCATCAGAATTCAAACGAGAGAATGATGAAGTTTTGACTTTTTACAGCACATTGCCAAAAAAAAATTATTAAGCACTGGACACGCACTGAGACATACTGTAAGGACCTAGCTATATGAGCTAGATCAATATAAGGAAGTTGTATAGGATGGAAAATTGAGAAGATGGAAGAAGCTAATGCAAAAGCTTAACTAAATAAAACTAATGCTAAAATTAATATTTCATTTGTTGCGTAGTTTCTGAATACATTCAACTATTTATGGATTCCTACAACTAGTGACATGCACACAATGTGATGCCTTTTGGAGATAGAAAGTGCAAATAGCAAATAACAACTTTTGGTTTCTAGTGTACTTAAGGTGTGATTCTACTTGGGTCATGAGTCGGATCCTGACACATACCTTTCTAGTTGAGGCTGCATCGCGTTGTCTTATATGCTTCTCTAGTTCCTCCCTCTCTTCCTGGTCTCTAAGTCTTTCTTCTTCAGACTGCAGGCAATGAAATACACTTAAAAGGTGAAACTCAAAGATATTTAATTATAACCGACTTTGCTTCAAAATCAATAAGTTAAAATCAAAGAAAAATTCAAGGCCCAACAATAACAAAACTGTATGTAATCAGTGACGGGATGATTATCCAAAAAACTTGAAGAGATACAAACAGAAGTATGGCAGGGAAACAAGCAATATCAGTGTGAATACGACTAGACTTCTATTTCCTCTAAAACGGCATATTCATGTTTCGGATAGAATAGAAGTTGAATGGCTAAGCAGCATTCGAAATTTGTAAAAAAAGAAAAGAAAAAACAATACTACCTCAGAGCCATTACTTTCTTCCTCAGTGGTTCGTCGTCTAACTCGCCTGTCATTTGCTCTATTTACGACTACCTGAGGAACATAAAAGAACGCCAAAACAACAAACACTGTGATCAGTTTATTATAAAAAATAAAACCAAATTCTATGGAAAACTAGAAGAACTATACTTCATCATCTTCATCTTCTTGTATCTCAGTCCTCTTCCTAAACCTCTTACTTGTATCCGTCTTTTTTGCCTGCTGATTGGTAACAGTGCCAACATCATTCTCCTCATCATCATCTTCTAGTAATTGGTAAGTCTTCTGCCTCTTTGCTAGGGCTACAGCTTCCCGTTGTTGTTGTTGATAAAGCTAATACAGCCAGAAATAGCAGTACATAAACGTTAAGGAATCAGTACTAACTATACCCAGTTACACAACACCAGTCACACCAGCTTTACAAAACCAAGATAGTAAAATGCAAAGACTGACTTACACTTGGTCCGGAGGACCTGTGTTCCACCCTCGCAAAAATTTCCTTGGCAAATACAAGCAACTCAGAGGATGATGACACTCCCATCTCATCGAGCTGACTTACAATTTCAGCAGGTGATGATGCTTTTTTAGCTGGAAAAAGACATGTCGAAGTAAACCGGAGTAGCATAAATCATTAACGTTGTCAAATTCAAATCAAGCAAAAATAGATAGGTACAAACAGAAGGAACAAGAAAGACGATGGACTTACATAGACCAATAACATACTGGACAACCGTCGGTTGTGAATATCCCAGAAGGGAAATCAACTTATCCGACACCCATGACTTCAAATCACTCCCCATTTTCCTGGATCAACCAACAATAAAATTAAACAGTTAGACATGTACATTGGGTATAAAAGTCGAGGAAAACACCAGTCACACAATCCCTTCGTCTGCAGTAATTAATATAGTTGCCTAAATCACACAAACTCCGTCTTCCAATAACTAAATCAAAACAATAATGATGATGAAAATCACGCAGACTACAAATGTAATCGCCTATATATCGGGGATAGTTGGAGTAATAATTGGAGCTAATTGGAGTAGATATACTTGTGTAAAATCACCCAGATGCAATTCTTCTGACTTTATTTAATCACAATATAGAAAATGACATTATTCACTAATTAACAAATCGTTACGCATAAATATACGAGCTCATCAATTCAAAACATTTATATATAAAAACCCTAGAACAGAAAATAGAAGAAAAACTTAAAAACAACGTGTTGAATAATTAATCAATTAATTAAATAAATGTACAATAGCATATACTTAGAAAATTAACATAAAATTACGAAGAATGAAATTGCATAATCAATGATTTACAAACAAGTAAATTAATTAAAAATTTACCTGGGAGAAGAGAGCAGAGAAAAAACGAGAGAGATGGTTTGGTTGATGGGGGCTGTAGTATTTTAACGCGCCATGTTTCAATCGGGCCCGCCGTTTGGCCCAATAATATCGGATTAGTTGTCTGTTCGGGCTTGCTATATACTCTCTTTCCTTTTTAACATATTGTTTAGAACTTTTTTCTTTTTGCTTTTAATCTTATTAATAAAAAAGCATTTATCTCGAATGTCATGAGTGACCTAACCCCACCATTCACATAAAAATTCGGCTTAAAAATAAAGTTTCCTCGTCGGACACTCTACCTTCGTGGGGCAAGCCATATTTTAGCGTAGTAAGCTTATTTCAAAGCCGCCCACATACTTCCTAAGGCGCTGGTGCCTATTTCAAAGCCACCTCCCCGACTTGCGAGCTTCGACTCCGCCCTAAAACACACCATTTCCACCTTGAGACAATAATACAAAAACTTCGTATGCATTTCGACGGTGTTAAAATCAATCAAGGGAAATAAAAACAGAAACACAAAAATAAAAGTTAATGTTTGTATCTAATGTAAGAAATCTGCTCTATATCAAACTGGACATAAGTGCGAATGTCTAAAGTGATGATAATTATATATGAAATGGGTTGGTCCAAGGGTCGATCCTAATGCAAATGTCTAAATCGACACAAAGTCAAGGACCGCACTATCAAGATCACCGAATAAATGGATTAGGCCACAAAATGGTCCAGGGGTGAGGCCCGTATGAAAGGGGTCAAGCCATCCAGCTCGGTTCGCGAAGCAAAGATCCGTTAGCCAATAACGGTCGGATGAGCTCAATTAAGACAACTATGGATAGCATTGAAGACCATAATTACCCAACAACTTAATGAGTTGGAACCGTTACTACCTCGGGAGCAATCCCATAAATAATTACCGGACCAAGAAACAGTCCAACCCGACAAGCCCACCGTGACATTCGAGCAATAAATGGCCTCCATCACAGATCCATAAGCCATGGCCTAACTCGTAGGGATGAATAAGACCGTTGGAGTATTGTTATATTTAATTATGCACTATTAAGGAGGTAATTAAGGCTATAATTACATTGTACCCTTTAATGAGCTTCGCACAATCATTACACGGAGCCACGAGCCATCAAGGTTAAAACTGGGCAACTGCCCAAACGATTTATATAAGAGGGTAAACTCGAGGCTAAACCATGTAAGTTCTTTTGATACCCAAATACTCTTTCTTTTCGAAAAACTAAAACTTTGATCCGTTATCGCATTTGATCGTCGGAGTGTTTCCAGCAAACTCCGGTCTTTGTTTTCAGGAAGACACACTCGAGCAAGGCATATCAAAGCACGACTGGTGATTTCAAGCGATCCGGCTCACTGCTGCATTCCTCGACTGCATCATTGGCCATCACGCGGGAGACTTACATTTAGAAAGTCACTACCCACACACCTCAAATTATCGACATCATGGCTATCATTTCACAAAAACAAACGATCATACCAGATAACCTTCAGGGATCATGGATCAATCCGGGGCGATACACAATCAAATGCGATAACGAAGTCCCAAAAGATATCCTGCAATCCGGCCAACTTTCGAACCGGTGGAACTATGCCCCGAAGTAGGAAGCTCATACCCACCGGAAATGGTCGAATAATACATGGGATGACAGTAGAAACTATCATCTACAACAAGATGTAACGATTCGGGAATGCATCTCCAAGTAGCTAAGCAGTGAAAAGTCCCATGGAAGTGTTTTCCGTCCTGAGGAGGAGGAAGAAATTTACACCTATACTCCCCCGGTACGAGGGAGCCATATGCAGCTAGCGCCGCTGGGCGCCAAAACTATCATAAGGCCGCAACAAGAAAGTGCCCCCGGCCCCCAAATCCTATTGACTACGGCATATTACGGAGACAGTGCTGACGCTTTCACCCAAAGGTTGGCCGGATGCATCTTGCCGGCGACAAACACACTGGCGTGGCTAGCCTCCTTTAACCCGATAAGGGGCGCCGATCATGCCGTAAGTGTGGTCAAGCTCCCCAAATGCCTTCACCAAGTCTATTTGGGAAAACGGATCCCGAGGAGCACATCGCAGAAGTTCCAGCCCCTGCATGTCCTTCCATTAACCGGACAACAGAGTATTGCAAGGTCTATATCCGAAGCCAAATTTCTCGCCGACCGGGGCAAGATCAAGTGGGATCAACCGTTGCCTGAGGTGGTGCCTCGCCTCCCTTCGCAGCTCAAAAACCGGGCCACTGTGACCTACGCGGAAGAGTCCATCAAGATAGTGATGAACACTCCTCATGACCATCCAAAGTAGTAGGAGAATGTAAATCGATCATTTTATTCCAAGAGCGGTTCCATAGAGAGTTCAACCCGATAATCGAGACAAACCAAAGGGATAGTTGTACTGCCTTCGGTAGGCTCATGAACGTGTTCAAAGAATCACTCCTCAAGATGCCCGCAGCACCTCGGAGGAAGTCAACGAACGGGCCTACAAGTATATTCTGACAGAGTGAGGCGTAAAAGAGGCCAAGAAGGGCAAAGGAAAAAAGCTGACGGAAGAGCAATTCAAATGAAGACCGAGCCCTGTAGAGGCGGCGTTTCGATAGGATCCGGCGCTCGACCGCCGAAAATCAAAGTATTTTGATTTCTCAGAATAATGCCCGCCGCGACAATTGTTGTAACAATTCATTTACTAGTTTTAGTTAAATGTGATTACTCAAACTAAGTGTTCAAATAGTACTCAGAATTATTAGAATCGGGAACTCACGATAATATCAGAGGTTATGCCAGATTACTAGATCCCATGCATAATCGATATAATAATCATAATGGTCAATTATATTATTATACGGCTAATATTATCTGAGCCCACAAGGTCACACACACATACAATGACGTTGAGTTATATTTCATGTATGGAATTAATTCAAGATTGTTAAATTGGGAGTTGATTGAAATCAACAAGATACCCAATCGAATTGCTTTTGTATCGATAATGTAAAATTCACTGATAAAACCAATCAATTAACTTGTTAGTTCAATTGACGGTTTAATGAGGGATTCTTATTAGTGACTTTGTTAAGTCACTTACTCGTAAGTAATAAGTTTGTTAACGGCTTAACGAAGTTGCTTGTTTATTAAACGAAAGTCGAGCTACTCGGGCGAAACAAAAATAGCTATATAAGGAAAGAGACGAAATAGAAAACCCAAGGTTTTCATTTTCATCCCTCTCCCCTCAACAAAGCCGCCACCTCTCTCCCTTTCTCCCTTTGGGTTTTGAGTCAAGTTTTGACTCATAATTCTTCATCCAATAATTCCTGAGATTCTAGCAAATCCAATCAAGGGAAGTCCAACCTCTTAAAGGACTAACCTGAGGCATTTCACTTGAGGTAATGAGTTGGCGGAGGAATCGTGGGGAGAAGTTTTGAAAACATCCGCCGCGTAATTTGTTCTCTCATTTATTCATACGTAATATATATTTGTACGAATTATATTGTAATTCGCTTATACACTTAAACACCCCTCAGTGCATTTATTATAATTTTATTATGAACAAGTTATGTAGAGTTTTGCAATAGTGGCATCATGAGTTTGTTTAAGTGTTATAATTTCGATTATAATTTTATATATAATTTATTAATATATAAACAATACTTATATCATTTCATAATATATATTCTGTATTAATGAATATATGTTATGAAAAATTTATTCATGATTAAATTTGTGTTCTATACTGTTTTTCAATTCATCATATTGTTAATTTTGATGTTTTGAATTTAGATTTGTATTTCATGAATTGAAAGGGTTTTTAAAACATATTTTGATTAAAAACAAATCGTTTTTATTGATTTGAGGCATTTAAATTATTCCGAAGTACCCTACCACTTTTGTATAGACTCCAGAAGGGTCAAGAAATATTGTCTGAGAAATTTCATAATTTTTTGGATTTTTTAAGTGCCCCAAAACAATTTTATGAATTCTGGAGTGTTTATTGCATAATTAATTTTCGGTAAATGATTTTTACGAAATTCCAATTGGAAATGTTCACGAAAATTGTGTGGAATGTTTGGAACAAATTTCAGAATTTTTGGATATGTTTAAGGCCTCAAATAGTTATTATTTTACAAAAAATTTTGAATTTAAGCTTAAAAATTGATTTGTAAAATGAGGCGCGACCTTCCTAAGGGCCTCCAGGCCTCCCGGTGACCAAACGGGACGTCTGCCAATTATTGGATTACTGGACGGCCTAAATGGGCTGTCCGGGTGGGCGTTTATCGCCGCCCATGGAGGCTCTGCCGTATCGCCGCGTCGTCGGATTTCGTTGTTCCAAACCCTAATCCGCTTTTTGGAAATATTTACTGCTTGTGTATTTATTGTCATTTATTGTTATGATAATTGTAACTATCAATTTTAATGAGAAGAAATTTAATTCAATAATCCCTTTTATTATTTATCCTTTTATAAATGTATTTTATTTAAGGATATAATCATGGTAACAATCTCTAGTTAAAATATAAATATGTTTAGATAAAAACTCACTTGTTTTATCTTATTATATTTATATGAAATGATTATTGTAATAATCGTTTTATTGTATAAATGAATAGTTATCGTATTAATTCTAAGTTAAAATATATATATATATATATATATATATATATGATTATTAATGTATTTTAATAATATATATAAATAGATTTCATGAATATAATTATGAGAATTAATTTTTTAATTTATTTCCTATCACATTTAAATTGTGTATTTATGTGATTAATTTTATTTGTATAATAAAAAATGGAAAGTTATTATATGATTGTTAATCATATTTAAAATTGACTGACAGAATTTTATTTCAACCTTATACTAGTGTTTATTGCATTTTATTATATAATTGATTATGCTTTTATTATGCGATAAGTAAAATACATTATTTATTGGTGTATTAATGATGTTTATTTTCATACTTAATAGCATTAAATTCGTATTCACGAGTCAATTAATCCGTACTCATTTAATGTCTAGCTAAATACATATAGTTTATGTGTTTCATTTTATTATATATTGTAACGGGAATGGAAAGTGGGATATACTGATACGACTCTGGGCTTGTATTTTTTGAAATACTTGGCTCATGTAACTGCTTATTCGTTGTATTACGACTGGCCGAAGCCAAGCTGATTTTATTATTTTATTTACCCACAAAGATGCTGCATTGCCTTAGATGGTTTAGTAAATAAATATACAACTCGGGATGTAATGGGGCAGGCGTCTCACCATGTCGCCTCGAGGTTGCCAAAAATTGTGCTATCACAAGATTCTACTCGATACGTGTCAATAGGTTTATTATTTGTATTTTTAGGGTCATATCATATATCTTCTAATCGTGTATTATTTGTTTTATTTTCATGATATGCATATTGTATTTTTGATTATGCGCTATATAACATGTTAAATAATAACAAATAATATTAATCTCACCATAAAATTTAAGCACTCGTATCAAACCAATTTTAAAGTTGTGAAACTTATCAATGGTCACCGGACGATCGCGATGGCAAAGCGCATTTATCGCGGACGGTATGGCAACGATCATAATAAGCCGATTTAATTAACGCTGCTGGCTTTCGTGATGATCATCTCCAAGTAATAAGTCGTTTAATTGGTTGTTTAACCTGCGATTTCCACTCAACGCTGCGCCGGGTGATAATCGGCCAAGAGCACTCAAGAGTGTTAAGTGACTCCAAGAGTTGTGTCGTGGTACACAATTGATTAATTAATCTACATGCCGAGATTCAAAATGTATGTCATGTCATCGTTGATTCCAACCACAACGGATCTTGATACCTTGTACATTTTGTGAGATTTGGCACGTGTATAATATTTACAATTTGTTTACAATATGTTAGATGTTTTGAATCGCGCTTATCTGGTGATTGCATATTTCCCTTTATGACAAGTACAATTAAAATTACATGTCTATTCACCATTAATCGGGAAAATTAAAACATAACTTTATTATGTGAAATTATACAAGTTAAGTGGCAATCCATAAACCCCGCGTAATATGTGTTATATGCTAAATGCATTTTCTCTTCGCAAGCCATTGAAAAATGGTTATTGTACTATAATAAAATGACAAATATTAAATACCATAATCACTTAAGACTGACTTCACCATGACACGCTACATGAACCTTTGTTCATGAACGACATCACATGATGTGATCAGAGGTACTAATTTTGGATCTCACTCATGTGAGGATGTTATGAAGACTAATATGTTATATTGTCTCTTAGCCACCAAACAAGCACTAAATGAATAGTTGAATTCTTTTTATAACACAATCGAGAAACTATCGATGATCTTGAATGTCGTATCTTACATTTCTCTCAAGACATGTCATTGGAATTTAGTTTCTATCAACAAGGTGAACTCGTCATGGATTGTGATGAAGCATAACTTCAGGTTTGTATAACCGTACAAGCATTGTCTATTCGTTCTCGCATTATCACTTGTAAAGTCGGTAACACAAAAACTATAATTTGAAGTTAATGATTAATTTCATTATTTCAAATATTAAGCATAGAAAGAAGGATATTTAATGACACTTGAGAAATAGAAAGAGAGGTTTGATTAAACCTCATATCTCAAATGATTTGTTATCAAAGATCGAAATGTCATTATGGCTAAACTCTGCATGCCTAGACACTATTTCACTCACATGATTTTAGATCATGATCACGACAAGTATAGTATTAGCCGTGAGACAAGTACTAAAGAAAGATAATTGAGCTCTTTGTGTACGTTAGGTGACTACATTATAAGAAAGCACACATTTTTAATCCTCCAACGGTCGATGCTTCAAACTCCGTTTTCTTTCGCTTATACGAGTAAGCGGATGTCACATTTAATGTGGACACCGCATATTTCCATCTATCGTGTGATTCTCTCGATTAGGTGAATGTCATTCTATTCTTCTAAAGACATGATATTTTGAATAACAAAACAATCGAAAGTGATACTGTGGAAAAGCGGACCTTAACGAGACTAGAGTTCAATCTTGCAAAGATAAACTAACTCAACTCCTACTAGACTTAGTGGGAGCTTCGTTAATCTTGGTCTAGTTTGTATGTTCGCATATAAATTGATCAAGGATATAAGTCATTGAATGATACACCAGAATTGATAAGAGTATGGGAAGGACCATATAAATACTATCAAGTTCTGAATTAAGTATCATCGATACGAAGAATCCAAAAGAATGAAACATCGCTCATCTTAAAGACGCATTTCTAAGATACGTAGTAAAGAGTTGTGTTTAATGAAATTAAAACACAACGATGAAATCTTCAATTTTGTATACCAACGTACTTTTTATTCTACCTTAAATGTGTCACTAGTCGAGTTGATACAAATAAAAGATCGCTGCTTAATATAGTTGAAACACAATGAATGAAATAAATTCACATATTGAAGGTTGTTGCACCTACTTTAAATTTATTCATACTCAACTATGAGACAACTCAAGAGTTGTGTTTGACAAACAAACTTTGAAACGTCTCGAATAGACAAGTTAATGTTATGTCATCAAGTAGATAATTTTAACACCGTCAAATGCCGAGGTTATGTCATCATGTACATAATCGGAAGGTACTGGTATTTAATTTCATCTACTATAAAATTGCAATTTAATATATATATATAGTATCTTCATTGTGAAGTTGTAAAAGAGTGTAATCCAAATATATGATCAATGCATTCAAGCCGTCTCGGGGAGACACACTAATCCAAATATTGAACCTCCAAATATATCGTGGATGTTTGTGATTACCTCGATGCATCGTTAACGCTTCAATGCAAAAGGACATGATTTTATGAGTAAATCATACTCCAATAGATGTCTTAAAAAGTCATCTCCGAGTGAAAAATCGAATACACGCAGTCGAGTATACGACTCACTCTATTTACCTTCTGGGATGGGCGCATTCATCGAGGTAAGAAACATAATTCCATTAAATGAACATATGTCATAAATGAATCAAACATTTGGCTTCAACCAAGTTGAATATATTCATTAATAAACTATGTACATGTCTATTTCAAATTTTTCCATATTACCCACGGTTTAACAAGAAATACGCGTGTTTAAGCCGAGCGATCCAAAGAATATTCCTAAGTAACGCACGGATTTACGCATACTTGATATTGTTATTGGAAGTTCACATCTCAAACGAAAACAAGAAGGAAAACGACATTATCGGGTATCCAAGTTGCAAACTCGAGATAGGGTATAATCGGAGTTAAATCTTCTTATCTTGATATTTTGGATGGAAATCAGTGCGGTCAAGAAAGGAAGACGGAACCAGCTTCTCAAAGGTTAAGAGGGTGCACAACTACACATAAATGTTTTTCATGTTTGAGTACTAAAAGAATATCTCATACAACCTTGAAAGGTACGGCATCGAATTGATTCTGTACATCTCAGAAGTCCACTTCACATATGTGACATAATACGCTATATTTGTCATGAAATATAAGTTTAAATGATATTTACTTATTAAGTTATAAATTCTAACCATGAAGCTTGAGGTGAATAAAATCTGTGATAGATTAAATTCTATGATAGACAGATTCTCTTATTGACAAGACAACTCTCTATTAGAGTCCTGTTCCCACAATCAAGGACCTCACATGATTGAGAGTGATTCTGTTACATGTAATTTGACTATTACATAGTAATATGATTCACCGTATGCCATGCCAGGATCATGTGTTGTACATCACGACCATGACATAGCAGTCACCCCAATAATAATTGTGGAGTTTTACTAAAGGTATTTGGCGCCGTCTAGGAACATGGTAGTAACTTTAAGATAATGTAGGTAAAATATAGTTCCCATGTAACTGACGCGGTATCAAGGTTCATGACGCTTGTCCCATGCGAACACTATTAGCCATAACTCATTATCGGATCGAAGTCTAGTATACTCGAGAAACTAAAGCGCTGAAAGCTTATATTATAACATTACCATTCAACTTGAATTGTTGATAATGTTATAAAAAATATGCATTTCGATAAGATAGACGCTGCTTTTAACACACCGCCAAGTGCTCAGAAACCTCCCGATAGTACCCGAGAAATGGCTAATCGCCACAAAACTTAGATTGTCACTAGAAATACCAAAACGAGGTTTTTAATCCTTGTTACACTTTAACTAGTGGGTATTTGAGAGGAAATCGACCTCAGATGGTAATGTCCTCAGTTTCAAAGAAGCTTCAGTGGCAAAAAGTGATTAAAACCTTTCAGACGTAGCTTGGCAGGTGACTATACCGGAATAGTCTTAGCCATCGCTGATTCCATGGTTGAGAGACCGATCAGATGGATCTAAAGTCTACTAGCAAGTAGTATTCTGGATTATGATATGATTGTAATCATTACCTTCCAAATTTTAAAGCACGCATGCTTGGGTGGCTCCACGCGACTCGAAAGCAAGCATCTCGAGTTGATATATTTTTCCGTGATTAAATCAAGGTTTTGATTTCACGATCGAAGAAGAAATCAACGATGCAAGGTTCGTGGGGAGTCATTTCATTTACTTTCTAGAACAAGTTAAGCTTGAATTGATTGAACAAGTGTAATTCTTGTTTACAATCTAATTTTTAATTCACATTATATGAATGCTGCATCTATTCATATATAGTAATTTATTGTTTCATAGTCAGCTGAAATAATAAAAACCCAAGGCAAGTCTACAGCTTTCTGTAGAGGCAACTCAGAAGTACTGCAACTCTTCAAGTCTAGAAACATAAGATACCATTTCCCTTGGTCGACAAGCCGATGGTTTTGGGAAACTAGCATTTGATTTACCAAATATAGCGTATTCATTTATGATCAATTTTATCGATTCACGAGAGCTTCAGAAGTCTGGACAATTTATGAGCTACCGGGCTTGCATAACCGAGGAGTTGATTGACCATCGCAAAATCATAGAAGATATGATATCTCAAGGTTCTACGATGTTTGCTTAGAATCATAAGTTTAACAATTCTAGACCTCGCGTATATAACTACTTATGTTATGAGTCAGGTAAGCTGACTATGTCAAACGCCCGCCTTAAGCGGGATTATAACGGCCTATGTCAAGTGACACGGTGAGTATAACAAGAGATGTCGATATATTATAAAAGTGGTTTTATCCAACCTCGACATACGTGCAGTATCTCGTGCCTCTCAATGAGTGTCAGACCGATTGGCTTATGGGATGCCATAGTACTTGGATTCAGTCAAATTTTGGAGTAAATAAAGTCGTATGTTTTATGACACATTTCTTATGGTTAGCGTATGACTGTAGATCGCGCGATAAAGGAATTATAAAGTACCGCCCGGCAAATTGGAGTTGGGAAATCAAAGTATTTTTGATTTCTATAAATAATGCCCGCGTATAATTGTTGTAACAATTCATTTACTAATTTTAGTTAAATGTGATTACTCAGTCTAAGTGTTCAAATAGTAATTGTGAATTACTAGAATTGGAACTCAATTTATAATATCGTGTTGCGCCAAATTGCTGTATCTCATGCATAACCCGATATAATAATCATAATGGTCAATTATATTATACGGCTAATATTATCTCGAGCTCAAAAGGTCACACACACATACAATGATATTCGCTATATTCCATGTATGGAATTAAATCATGGTTGCTAAATTGGGAGTTGATTGAAATCAACGAGATACTCCAATCGAGCTGCTTTTGTATCGATAATGTAAAATTCAAATTGATAAAATCGAATCAATTAACTTGTTAGTTCAATTTACGATTTAACGAGGGAAGCTTATTAGTGACTTGTTAAGCCGTTACTTGCAAGTACAAGTTTGTTAACGGCTTAACGAGTTGCTTGTTTATTAAACGAGTCGAGTTATTCGGCGAAACGGCTATATAAGGAAAGTTAGATGAAATAGAAACCCAAGGTTTTCATTTTCATCCTCTCCTCAACAAAGCCGCCACCCCTTTCCCTTTCTCCCTTGAGTTTTGAGTCAAGTTTTGACTCATAATTCTTCATCCACAATCTCGTAGATTCTAGCAAATCTAATCGTGAGATTCAACCTCTCAAGTGACTAACCGGAGGCATTTCACTCTGAGGTGCTGAGTGAGTTGAAGGAGGAATCGGGAGAAGTTTTGAAAACATCCGCCGTTGCACTTTGTAAGTTCTCCTTTTATTCATACGCAATATATTTTGTATGAATTATGTTGTAATTCGCTTTTATACACTTATATGATTCTCGGGGCCGCATTTGTTATAATTTTATTATGAACAAGTCGTTGCATTTCCAACACCGACAGTGTATACCCGACTAACCTTCCGTGGGGGAGTGCTTTTTCACGACTTCGCAGCCATCCGAGGAAGAGAAAGGAATTAAGGAAGTGGAGGATTGAGTACCTAACTTCGTTTGGAAGACCACCGGGAATGTGTTCCTGTGAGATTTTGTGATAGGCGGTCGCTATCATAGCCACGTGTTGCAGGTATCTCGTGGGCAAAAAGAGAACATGAGCAAGTTTTGTCAATACCACAAGGATCATGGTCACTTACACGACGATTGCCGACACCTCAAGATCAGAGATGTAGAAGCTCATTCGGGCCGCGCTTGAAGGATTACATCCACAAAGAAACCTGATCAGAATGGGCGATTTGACAAAGACAGACAAAAAGATCGGTTCTACGGACCTCCTAACATAACCGGGAGAGCGAACGCCATTCTCCCGAGGGCGTATGGAGGAGGATATTCTGGGGACATATATGTGGTAACCGCCGGGGCATGCCCCTGTTTCCTAACCCGGCCCTTCTCCCGCATAACTAACTTCAAGCCGGGACCCGATGGCGGTAGACACAGTAGTTCAAAGTGATCCTGGCCCCCTCGGACGCATATCTTAAGTCGGGGAACAGCCGGGCGCAGACGACGGTGGCCACCCCGCTAGTAGGGTTCACCGGAGACTTTATTCAGTCCATTGTGTGTATCAAACCTCATGACGACAACGGGAAACATTTGTTGTGTCACGAGGATAAGCCGAAGTTCACTTATTGTGGATAATGCGTGACGTGGCCTGCCAACGATCACAGCCTAATCGGTTCTAGCATAGTTTGAGGTCTAGTATCACCCATCCATCTAAAGATGAAGTTCTTCACGAGGTACGGGACCGGGGCGAAATACAAGGGAACCAAGAAAAGGCGCAGTAGTGTTATATGGCCTCGGCCAAACGGATAAGAGCCCCTGAGGAGAAAAAAGAGGGAGAATCCTCAAAAGAAAGTATCAGCACCTTGGAACCGCCGGAGGAAAGTCCAAAAAGGGGAAGCCACATGAAGAGGTCCGGAGAATCTCGCTTGATGAGAGAAACTGAGGAAGGTGTTCAAGATCGCACGACGCTGTGACGCAGCATGCGCTATATGCTCATCGTGAGTCCTCTGTGAGTATCGGGATATCTTCGCCGAGCCAAAAGATATGCCCGGGGCGACCTGCCGATATCGGTCCACCGGTTGTATGTTGATCCTACCCATAAGCCGGTCAATCAAGAAACGGACCTTTTCTCTCGAGGCGAACACGGTGGCCATCCGCCGAAGAGGCAAAGTCATGTGGCAATGCCATCCGGGGAACTCCCTGCTCCCCACATGGCTCGGCTATGGGCTATTGCTCCCTAAACCCAACGGGATCTCTAGCTGGATGCCAAGACGACTTCACCAACATCAAAAAAGCTTCCCCAAATGATCATACTCAAGGCTCAATTTGGATGCATCGGTGGACTCCGGCTGATGTTACAAGGTGGGCGGATTTCGGATGCCTTCGAGGGTACCACCGCATCTTCACGTATGAGGACGATGTGGAAACCGCTTTTGTCACTTAGTGGCATTTCATCACTGAAGGTCAACAAGGTGTTCTCCACTTAGATCGGCCGAACTGTTAGAATCTAGTATGAATTTTATTTATGATAAACACACAATTCATACATCCCGGATCTCAAACGATATAAATTATCTAAAAACACATAATTAACAATTATGAATACAAGAGTTCTTACTGGTAGAGATGCTAGTGGAAGTCTATTCCAAATCTTTCACGGCTTCCTTTGAATTCCATCGCGAGCACTTCAAACGAGGCTCTGTAGTCCACACACCGCAGTTGAATCCTTACATCAGGTTTCCTCGCTAGAACACGGCTCGATTGATGAAAAATCAAGAGAAGAATTTTTACCTTCCCTTGAATATTTCGCCATACGGGAGGAGAGGATGAGGAGTATGGAAGTCTCCGCTTTTTATTTCATGAAAAACTTATTACGAAAAACCTAATAAGCTGCTTATATAGTCAAACCTAAAAAGCCCAACGGAATAGGTCACGAGCCGAATTCAGCAAATTTAATTAAACCGTTAAGTAAAATCAAACACTAACAAGTTATTAATAGTAACTAACAAGTTACCAACAAGCTTAACTAACTATCAATTAATTTAATTGACCAATTAATTAATTTGGATTCATCCAATTTATATTTCATATTGACACGTAAAATCCTAATTGAGGTCATTCGTTGATTACAATCAACTCTCAATTTAGAAATGTAGTTTAATTTCATACATGAAATATAATTCAACGTCATCAGATGCTACAGCGACCTTCTGTGCTCGTATAATAGTAAGTTGTATAATAATAACGAATTTCTCAATTACTATTATTATAACGACACGAGTAAGATCTAACAATCGCTTTCATAACCCCTTTAAATTATCATGAGAACCTACACTAGTAATATACACCATTTCAAGGTGAACACTAAGTTCGAGTAATCACATTTCTAAATTCCAAGCAATACGTAACTGAAACGAAGTACTGAG